>BCLF01000284.1:6653-35213 GCA_001602275.1 Zoysia japonica
GTGTGGGCCGGCAGGCCACCAGGCAGGCCGCATAAGCCGCTCGGCCTTGGCCGTTGGGCCAGGCCGGCCGCCTCACCCACCCGGGCCCACCTGGCAGCCAAGTGCCCCGCGTGCACACTGATAGTGGGCCTGAGACCCACTTGTCGACCTCACATAGCAAATTGCTATGCGCATACAACCAGTGCACACAGAGAATCACCCACAGACCTATTTTCGCTCCAAATAAATTCCAAAAAATTCCTTTTTTTCAAAAAAAACACCCCTACACTTTGTAAATTTTCCTAGCAAGCCTTTCCACCACAAATTTACACTTTAGCCCCCCCCCACTTTTTGGAAAAATCACAAAAAGGCCCTCACACCGTATTTTGTCGCCATTTACACATAGAACCTCCGTTTGCCAAAATTCTCGTACCATTAGAACCAAGACCCTGAACCCTCTTTTTTACTCTGAGTTTTATTCGATTCTTTATTTGGTCGCCTTGCTTTTCGTCGTAGTTACGGTTTGCTCTCTTTTTACCATGTAGACGAAGAAGCGTACGGGGACGAGGAGGCCGACGACCCGGAGTACGAGGAGGAACCCGAGGACGCCTACGAAGGCAAGTTCTAACCCTTTGACCATATTAAACCTAGCATTTGCTATGCTCCTGTAGGACCATTTATGCTTGCATGATTATGTTATTTATGTTAAACCATTGTGTAGAATCCAACCTACTTGTTACTAAAGTATTTATATTTAGGTTAGCTTCATGCTAGTACTAGGCACGAATACTTCCTTGTACAATGTTTGATTACCGTACCTTGTTAAACATAGGAACTCCGCCTTTAGTGCTTTAAAGGCCAGGCAGTCACCTTGATTACTAGAATGCTTAGGGACCCCCCTTACAAGAAGCCACGCTTCATTACACTATATATTCACCATTTTATCAAAAGTGTAAAATAGAAGTTTGGTGGTGTGAGTAAACTTCGTGGGACTGAGTGACTAGTGAAAATTGTGCTAGATGATGAGATGGGATTTTGGAAACTCAGCCGTGGGGCGGGCTCCTAGTGGTATGTGTCTGTGTGTCGGTGTTAGCCTTCGGACTAGTCCATCTGTCGTGGATGAGCGCCGCCCCTGCCATATAAGGACCGGTTCATCGGACCTCAACGTAGTGATTTCGTGCAACCACGGAACTTGTACGGGCGAGACTCACTCCGTCCCCTTCGTCGCCAGAATGACACCTTAGGGGTCGAGAGACACAAGCCGCAGGAAGTGAGCGTGAGATAACTCGTCGCTCGGTCGATGATTACAGCAATGGCCCGCGCCATGGGGATTGTACAACCCATTGGTATAGCCCCCTGGGTACGCGTAATGCCCTGAACCGTGCGGGCGTCCAGAGAGCAGATGTGGATGACCTATACCCACGATCCGGCTTCAGGAATGTGATATCGCGTCCTCGGGCTTCCCCGAGAGATGACCCATGTATGCTACTTGTGGTGGATGTTGCGGAGGCTTAGCGCGCGATAGAGTGAGCGATATGTGACTCTGTTGATCAAGAAGAGCATAACCTGTGGGTACAGTGTTTCACCTCTGCAGAGCGTATAAATCCATTCGGACTAGCCGTTGTCACGGTATTTGCACACTACAGCTTTGGCTCACTTTGATTAGTTTTGGCTATCTCCTTGAAGTGCTTGTGTGGGTGTAGGTGCCCGTGTTGTGAAAAGCGTCTAGTTGGGATATTGGAGGCCCATCCAGTTAAAATTTAGGAACTGACAAGAAAGGTGACTTCTCCCGCAGGGCCACCCCTAAAATACTGACTAGTGTAGGACTACTAGCTCTCTTTTTTTGGAAATTCTGTAGTTTCTCTTGCATAAAATTGGCTTTCGCTAAATAAAAACCCTAGCCTATCCTTGATGGTCATTTGCATGAATATAACCCCTCCGAGTTAGAATTTGTTGAGTACTTTGTACTCACCCTTGCCGCAATCGTTCAGATGAAGAAGAAGATGACGTCTCGTTTAAAGGCAACGAGTAGAACTCGTTCTTCGCGCAAGTTGCCTGTGGCGTAGCTTTTGGTCTCATACTTTCGCTATTTAATGTAATGATTGTCCGAGGATGTTTCGCACTCCTCGAAGGCTTGTAATGTAAGACTTGAATGTATAACTTAAGTATTTGGGACAATATATGTAATATTATGGTATGTGCTATGTGTCCACGATGTTTCGTGCACGCCAACTACTGATCTAGGGATTGGTACGGTATACACGAGAATACCTCAGAAATGGGGTATGACAGATCATTATTTGCACTTAAAGCTGAATTAGTAGGTGAAGTATATGCAAGCGTAGCACGTGGAGGTATGTGGATGCTCGCTAAATTTTCATTAATTCGACTACAATTTTTAGTAGCAGGAGAAGCCGAATTATGACCATTAAGATTTGAGTACATTGCTGAATTTGTAGGTGTAACCTCCACTCTAGTAATATGCGAGGCATTATATGACACTTGAGAACAATTAAATAAAAGATATGGACTAGAATGGCCATATGTGTCATATATCGGCATATTATATGACGCTATCATCGATGGTGCGATTGTTGCCAATGCATTGAAAAAAGAAATACCATATTGGGCATTCATAGAACTATTAGTATGTGGTGTTTCATAAAAGTTGGCCGAACTCATCAAGTTGGCATGACTTTGATGAATGTTCATCGGCATATGAGACAGCTTCATTGCCGATGTATAACTATGTGCATATTGAGTGTTGCTAGTATCACTAAAACTTGCAGCAAATGCGTTATGAAACAAAAGTGATGCATGACTAGGATTCATACTTGAATAATGGCTAAATGATGCACCATGCGCATCATTGGGTCTAGTAATATCAATATAGAAATGTGTAGCATTTGCAAAACTATTAAGCATTGACATCTCATTTGCAAATTTTACCTCGGGTTGATCGTAGCGGTATGGATAACTTGCCATGTGTTTGCCTCTATGCAACTTGGTCAAACCGCAACAACAAGGTAGTCTTAATTTCTTCTTTTTTATTCTTGGTTCTCACGATTAAAACCTGCAACAATAATAAAAATAACCGCAAATAGATGCAATCGGCCCAAAGAGGCCAGACGCGATGGTGATGACGAATCACAAAGATGGATCAATTAGAGAAAAAGTTAGGTTAGAAAAATTCGGTTACTATGATGAAAACAGAATAATCGTCCCAGCGGAGTCGCCAAAAAGTGTGTTGACGCCGAAATGGATCCCGGACCAACACACCGCTCGCACGTCTGTGTGCGAGAACACCGACGTTTCTTCGACACTGGGTTTGGGGCAGCACCTAGACAATCCCGCCTCAAGAGAGACCCCGTCGGAGGAGGATCGTTTTAGGGATGATCCAGGCTCGGTCAGGCCAGCCGGATCGCCTTCACCTTCAAACATCACTGGAACGAATGAAGAACAGCACAAATGTCGAGTAAGAGGACTAGAGTTTGGAGAAGAACAAAAATATAGAGGCAAATGATAGGTTCGATTGGGATACGTCTTCAAACGGCCTTAGGTCTCTTTATATAGAGGTGGGGTGGTATTACCTCGTGAAGCCACGGATCTCTTTATTAGAAAACAAATTAGCTCCGATTTGGTGTAAAAACTACTAAAAACAGACTTCAGGTTTCGAACACTCCGGCACATTGTCGGAGACTCCGATGGCAAAATTCTACGTCTATAGAGAGCTTACCAGACACTCCGATACTGTACCGAACACTCTGGCACATTATCGGACACTCCGGTGACGACTCCGATGTTTTTTGTTAAGTCCGTAATTTACTCATCCAATCTCCAAATTAGGCGATCCATATATCCGTTTCGATCGTCTCAGTGAGGGCGACGTCATGGAGCATTAAAATTATCGATTTGGCTTCATCTTAATATCCTTTTAAGCATTTATTTCTTTCTTTAGTAGAATTTAGTCAAAGTCTTTGAAAATATCTTTCACGTCCTGAAAAACATATTGGAAAACAATTATTACGAAATAATCATTATTGGATAGGATTTTAATATTTTTTACCTTATTCGGTCTACCAAACCGAAGCGTTCGAATCGAGAAACCAGAACTTTCAGTCTTCCTAAATGCAAATTTTAGATGTCAACAGCAGCATTCCTTTTTCTTCCTCTTTGTTTGTCGTCGCCGCATCAAGTCCTTAGTGCCCCCTCTCACTTGCCATCTCATTTAATTTGGGTCTAGAAAACATAAATTAGTATCCCTAAGGATAATTGCACATTCAAAGATCAAAATGTTCTACAAGCTCAGAAGCTAAAATATTGGAGCGAACTAAGCGTGTTTGGTTCACGATGTACGTGAAACAAATCAGTCATCCAATCCTAAAACCATAGCTAGCCACATTATTTGGTTTGCATCATCGGATTATGTCCTTTGTCATCAAGTCGCTATATGATGAGTTAATCACGTGCCAGTTTGCAGGATTGGGTCACTCCGCGGAGAGGAACGCAACCATTTTTGCATCAAACCAAACATGATGCATTAATTTGTTACCGGCCTACAATGGCATCCCATAACTATTTATGTAGTATCTATGAGTAACACAATATGCATTGATCCACTTTCTCAGCGTTTATAAACTCTCTACGCTTCATAACACTTTTGTATTAAATATTGTGTGATGGACGATACTGTAAACATGGCGATGAGCACTAACGATGACAAGCACCCAGATTCGACTGATGATACATGCGCAGCACTACAGCAGAGGCAATAAAAACAAAGGAGGCGGCGGCTCGGAGTCTCGGATGACAAGGCCAACCACGGGAATCAAGTTCAGCCCAAAGTTGCAAAGATCTTTTTTTGTTATAAGTTTATTTTAGTCCACAAACAATGACAATAACGATGCACACATGATGTACAATGCGTACAACATGATATGCTAAACAGGGGACCTCGGGTGCATGGTGCATAATTAATCACAGCAAGGTAATGTGATTTGACATACGTGATACCTTAACTATTTCGATGATAGGAGACGCCTTCTAGCTCAGATTGCACAAAGTTAACTTTACTACAGCCGTTGCGAAAATGATTGGTCTTCATCAGCTAAGAATTTTTTACACAAACAGAGAACACCTGTACTCACACTTTCCCGAGCTAGTATCTACACGGTAGATCACTGACATTTTTCCAAATCTACACGTGCCATTGTCCATGGTTAGGAACGCTTGTGTAGACGAACGTAATGCACGATGTTCCAGACGGTTGAGGGTTGAGACGAAGCGTGCAGCAGAGCTGGCGCCGCGATTGCCCTGGAACCTTGGTTTGGGTTGGGTTCCAGAAATGAGGTGCATGCAGCAAAGGAGGGCATACAAAAGAAGGGGCCCTCAAGTGCAGTTAATTATGCGCTGAGCAATATGTTACCACGTAAATGCTCACAAAACCTTCCTTCTAGGGTTGAAACTTGAAAGGAAAATTTCTAGGTGCATCTACTACGGCTTCTCCACATATCCACATATCTATGTATATAAGTGGAGCACTATGCTCTACAGATTCACCCACAACTTTTCCTCTTAAACATGTCGTACATGTTGCAGTGTTGCAAAAGGGCGGGAAAAAAGCTGAAGGGACACAGAAGACTTCAGAGGATGAGCGAAGAACAAAAGAAAATAGTGAAGCCAGCAAGGGAATATGAGACACTGGGAAATAAAGCAATGATCTAAAATTTAAGAACATTCACGTCCTCGACATCGAGAGCAGCAATGTACCCCTCTCGTCCAGCTGCCTGTGGAACAGTGGCGGATGTAGAGGGGTGCATGGGGGACAGCTGTACCCCTCCCCTCCAAAAAAAAATTTGTGCAAAACAATCAATTATATATGTTTATTATATAAATATACACTTATTAAATATAAGTAATAGTAACTAAAAACGTAAGAAAATATTAACATTGATCTAAGTTCATGTTAATTGTCCCCGATAATTGAAATCCTAGATCCGTCACTGCGGGGGAATCTCTTCGCCTTCGAGTAGGTGAGGACAGGCAACTCCGCACAATACCCCTCACCCCGCGCGCCTGTAGCTGCTCGGCTATTTTTTATTTCTTTTTTCCTTTTTATTTTCTTATTTTGTAACTTTTTTGTTTCTTTTCAAATATTTTTTAAACTGTTTTTATTTTACTACTTGAATAACATATTTTACCAGTAGAATAATTTATTTTTACTATAGGAGCAACTGAATCTTAATTTTGGAAAATTTAAATCATTAAATGGAATATATAGAATTTAAAATTTAAAGAATTATATTCATATATGATATTATTTTTCAATATTTTTTAAGAATATGATGATTCAAATGGTTTGTAAAAATGAGTTCTAGTTTGAGAGAAAAATTGATTTAAAGTTTAAAATATCAATTAAATTCTATGATACATTGTTGTTTAGCTCGAAAGCAGTCGAAGCGAGCTTGCAAACTTGGCCTAGTGGTCGCGGCCACTAGACTACGAGCCTTGGGTGGGTGTGGAGGGGGGCATGGGAAGATTGTAATCAGGGTTTCAGAAACCGGTGAAAATGAAATCGGTCTGGTCCAAATTCATCGGACCTAACACTATAGTAAAACTGATTAGCCGACTGATTTTCGCTACCGCATAAAATCATACTATCACCGGTTTCGAAACCCTGATTTTAACAAGACAACAACTACCCTGTGCATGGAAACTTTAGTGTAAGATGGTGTTACCATCACTACGGCAATGAAGTTTTTAGAAGCCTCTCCCGTAGAGGTAAAATTGAAAATAAATTATTGAAAAGTGTGTAGTGCCAAGTATTTTTAAAAATATAAAATGGTTAAAAATAATAAGTGTTCGTAAATGGAGGTTAGTAAATTGTGGTTGGATTTTATTTGCCAACTGACAACAATCATTATTTTTAAGACACAAGGGATTTGCTCTTTTTGTATGGTTCATCAGGAATATGCCCAAAGAAACAAGCCTAAGGCTCTGTTTCATCGGTGGAGCTACAATGTGAGCGCAGGATGGGACACAAAAAGAGGAAACTATCGGGCTTGGAGTACTGTAGATTAGCTACGGTGCTAAAATCAGTCTACTTTCTAAATCTCAGGGTGGCCGCAGCCCACCCGACCACCCACCTGCCTCCGACACTGCTCTGTTTTGGTATGATTTAGGATTATGGGTGTTTGAGTTATAAACTAGTATTTTCGTTTGTGGTGTTTAGTAGGGGATTAGGTCATAATCCTAATCATTTATAATCAAAGATAAAGCTCCATCCAAAATATCTATTAAAGTCTCATTTAAAATGGAGTAATTTTCTTTATTTCTATTTTTTTCCGATAAAATTGAATTGATTACTGTAAAATTTTTACGTGCAAATGGGGGGCTAAATACAGACTAAGGCACTCTTTGTTTTAGCTTTTCAGCTGGTTTTTCCAATTGAAAAACTAAAAACTGAGAACATGAAACAAACAAAGTTTTGAAAAACTGATTTTTAAAATGCTGAAAACTTAGCTTTTACAGAAATAAACTAAAAGCTGAAAAGCTCACTGAAGACTGTTTTTTTAGCTTTTGATGTGTGAAGAAGCTAAATATATATTACAAAAGCCAACATCTAAATTTCACTGACCTGCTTTTTAACTAGCTATCAGTTAGCTTTTTTAGAAAATCAAAAGCTCTAGCTCAAAGAAAGCTTTAAGAGTGCTGGGCTTGTAATATGTGAATGGTGGCCCGGGTTCAGAGACATTGGACCGTTTTACCCATATAAGCAGTGAAAATAAAAACATGCCTCCATAACGTGGTCATCCTAACGAGCGGCTGGGCTCCACTGCCTACTGGTGACTTGTAAAGCCGCGCCGTCGCCTCTGCCTGCTGGAGGCGTAGCGGGCTCGCATTTTTTATGTTTTGGCTATTACAAATTAGTCGTTATAATTTATTATATTTTTTTATATTTCATTATAGTTTTCACTATTAATTTTTTTCATGCTATTTTTTTCATGGGCGCTGACCAATCATCACCACCCAAAGTTCGATTCCAACGAATCAGATCTCTCTCCGTCGCCTACACCTAGCTCCCTGCGCGCGCCAATGGGGTCCGCTGCGGCCGCCGCCGCCGACGACGGGAAGCCCGCGGCAGTTCCGGCGCCCTTCCCCAGGGCCGCCATTACGCACGTCATCTTCGACATGGACGGTCTTCTCCTCGGTAACATTTCTACCAGCGGTCCTTCCTCCTCACGCCTCAATTTGTTTTTCCATGTTCGAGATGTGTTTGTGTTTGTGTGCTTCCCTGCGCTTGCTGTCCTGCCTAGTATCATCCAGATTCCTTTAAATTGCTCTCCGATTTATCTGAATCTGGTAGTTACTGTTGTCCATCCTTGTTTGCGCTGAACGTGTGAATGGTGCGGGTGCAGACACGGAAGGTATGTACACGGCGATGCAGGAGAAGATCCTGGCGAGGTACGGCAAGACATTCGACTGGTCCATCAAGGCTAAGACCATGGGCAAGACCACGGCCGAGTCCACCCGCATCTTCTTCGAGGTGTGCGGCCTCGACGGCCTGCTCACCGAGGAGGAGTTCCTCCTGGAGCGCGAGGTCATGCTCCAGGAACTATTACCCTCCTGCAATCCCATGCCAGGTGAGGTGAGGAGAAAAACGTCGCCAGGATCACTTGTTTGTTACTCCTACTTTGTTGGAACAACTGCATTGCTGACCGAGATAGTGCTCTGTCTTGGACTTGGAGAATGAGATTGTAGAAAAGTGGAATGAAAGACTGACAAATTTGTTGCAGGTGCGCTACGCTTGATCCATCACCTCCATGCAAATGGAATACCAATATGTGTTGCGACAGGGTAATTTCTTTACATGTTATCATCTATGTGGTCTTCTTTAGTACGGCTGTATTTATGGATGGCTGTATGTTTGATATGGTCTTGCAGAACCCATAAACATCACTTTGCAGTGAAGACACGGAACCACCAGGAAATGTTTTCCCTTATGCATCATGTTGTCACTGGGGACGATCCTGTGGTGACAGCGGGCAAGCCATGTCCTGATATTTTCCTTGCTGCTATGAGGAGATTTGAGGTAGTAGGATATTGACTTTATACCGAACCAATGTATTTCCAATGTTTCTTTAGGTAATTGTATGGAGTAACATCTTTCTATCTTGATGCAATTTGCGCTGGATTTTCCTTTTCAGCACAATGTTGAACCCGCTAATTGCTTGGTCTTTGAAGATGCACCTCTGGGTGTGGCAGCAGCTAAAACTGCTGGAATGTAAGAGATCATTTTTTTATCCATTGTGTAAATTTCTACACTTTTTATTCCCTAATTTTTCTTGCAGGAATGTGGTGATGGTTCCAGATCCAAGGCTGGATGTTTCGTATCACAAAGGAGCAGACCAAGTTCTTAGTTCACTAATGCATTTCAAACCTAGTGAATGGGGTTTGCCACCTTTTAAGGATTAATATTTTCGTACAGAGAACTAAATTTTGAAAGTTTCAATTTGACAAACCATTTCCTTGATTTATTATTCCTGGTGCCACATGTCTAGTGAGATATTGCAATAGATACATTAAAAGTCAAACGAGTAGCATACATACACAAAAGATTCAAAGAACCTCTACGTCTACTCTAGCATAGGAATGCTAGACTTTCTGGATATTTGTTGCTGCTATCTCTTGCCCAAATGTTTGATTCATTAATCTTATATAATTTATTGTAGACAAAGATCCTAAATTCATCATTATTATTATTATTGTCATTTATTGGCAGACAATCTGTCTTGTCAATTAGCTCTTGCTATGTCACAGTAAAAACTGTAAACTTTGTATGAAAGGAATTTTTTTTTCATTACTGTAATATCTACTTATACCATTCATTTACTTTTCATTTCAAGCATGAACAATCTATTACTAATTAAAAACTATTTAATCAACAAATCAGTGCGACATAATTTCAGGCACAGGCCTAAGAGGCAAAGCCTAAAATAATACTACATAAAACATAGACTGAAATATTAGGAAAAATATGCAAAAGAAGAAATGTTCATAAAGTGGGTTACGATTAGATTACATACCAGGAGTCACCACATTGATCATTGATTCCATAAACTTGAGATTCTTCTCAGCTTCATGAATTTGTCCTTGGGTAACCCATTCGAAACATGGAAAGAGCTATGACTTACTAACCTAACGAGAAAATTATGTTATATGATACTTTCAAGATTTCTGCAGTGTTTCGATCTTAAGGAAAAAGAATAATTCAGGTTTGTTTGGTCCTTGGGAATGCAATGTACCTTCCAATCTCGAGCCTTTCGGATTTTTGGCAGTAGAAACAATGTGCTTTAGCAATTTGCCACTGGGCTCATAAATCCCATAAGTTATTGACACAAATGGCAGAATCATCAAGAATGTAACGTTTCAAGTCCCCAAATCTTTTCTTTCATCTGGCTTTGGGGAGGGAAGACATCACGATATAAACTTACTGCATCAGATTTGTCGCCTCCTATTCTGCAGTTGGTCTCTTGCTCAATTGTGCTATTCAATTCGGCCACTTATCTTCAACATTTTTTTCAGTTTCACTTCAAAATGATCTCACAGGCATATCTCCTGACCTCTCATGCTATGTACCTATATAGCATTTATAAAGTATGATTGACCTAATTTTAATCTGCGTTGTTTTTGTAAAACTTAGCAACAGAGATATCTAATTTGCTTCATTACCATGTAATGTTAGTTTTTAGTTACTCCCTCTGTCCCACTATAAGTGATGTTTTTGACTTTTTAAAATTTACCTTTGACCATTCGTCTTATTCAAAATACTTTTAATAATAAATTATTTCACAATAAAATAAATAATATTTTTATAAAATTTTTGAATAAGACAAATAGTCAAAGGTTTATTTCAAATAATCAAAAACCTCACTTATAGTGAGACGAAGGGAGTACTACGTACGTCATGTTTCTTTTTCCCTGCAAACAGTTTATGCACACACATGTTTAACAAAAGCTTCAAGGAAATTCTATTGGTAAATACTTTTTTTTTGAACCTCTATGTAAATACTTAAAAATATTTGCACGGCGGCAACCCACTTGTATAACACTTTATCTAATTGTCACTTGAGAGAATGCACATATACACTAGCATCAGCTCAGCGTGGTAGTTTTGCTCCTTTCCGCTTAACATTGCACACAAAAGAAGACTAAAAAGCAAGGAACCAGGAAAGAGTTCAATGTTATTATTCATGTTCAGCCCATGGTACAATACCCAAAAATAATATCTATCATGCTGGCCTGTTTAGCCCATGCGAGCACGGTGGCCCATGGGCACAATGCCGAAGTGGGATCCAGGAACAGAATGGTGCATGTCGGCCCATAAGTGTAACTATAGTCTTTTCACTGAAATTTTTTTATTTTCTTGCCGTCTTAATAGTACAAAACCAAGCAGACTTGACAAAAAAAATTACAAATCAATTTTTTTGAGAAAATTGGGTTTGCAACACCGAAAGATCACTGATTTAAAAATATACCATAAAATCTTTCAAGTGCACTTCAATACCATTGAAAAATTCTCCATTTAGAAATATAGCACTCCGTCGCATTTTCCATATATTCCATCGTGAGCTCCGACATCTCGTCTTCTTCTTCACCAGCGGCTGCGGCTAAGCTTGCGACCATGCCTCGATGGTGCTTGCCAACCGCGTCTGCCACCGGACTTTAAGATGCAAGGACTACACGGCATGAGCGATGTCCGCCATTTGCTTCTTCCCCCCCTCATCACCACATCTGCATCTTCCCGCTCCCAAATTCTAAAGAACATTTCACCTTTTCTCTGTTCATCTCTTTCCCCGATCCAGGTTATCTAAAATTTCTGTGCTCCTTCTCAAATTTGGCTTCTTAGGATGGTCCATCAGCTTGCTTTATTCTTTTCCCCGTCCTGTTTCCCACTGATTCTTCAGTTCTGGGACTCCGTGGAACTCTACAAATCTGCCCCTGTTCTTAGATTATTGATTCAATTCCCATACCTGTGTGCGACAAGATTCAGTTTTTGGGCTTTTGAGTGGTGCGGACAGCATAAATGATGCTTGGTGGAATTAGGCCCTCCGGCTGGACCCGCGGTGCGGGGCGACCAAGGGCGACTCGCACGCATGATGTGGCAGCATCCCGCGGCGGCGACGCGGCCGAGCAGTACTACATGGCGCATGGTCTTAGGGGGCTGATGTAACCCGGCAGAGCCGCTGATGTGCTCCGACGAGTGGCCGGCACGGAGCAGCATCGATGGTGGTGCGACGACGACAGGCGGCGCCGTCAAGGCATGGTAGCAGCTCAACAGCAACAGCTAGTGAAGAACGCGATGAGATGATGGAGTTAGCCGGATGGATGGAAAAAGTGACAGAATGCCCTATTTCTAAACGGAGATTCTGTTATTGATATTAAAATGAACTTAAAAATTTTATGGTATATTTCAAAATGCGTGATCTTCGATGTTACATAACCAATTTTTCTATTTTTTACATGATCACGACACCATATAAAAGTAAATGGCTAATAATTAACTATTTTTATATACATATTTTATAGACCCTTCATCCATGCTAATCAAATCAATTTGGTATGCAAATGCTGTGTACAAATGTTTCTTGAAAAATGTTTGACTGCGTGGCTATGCCACGATACCCTGACACAGTAGAATCAAGAGAGAAGATGCGCTTGGTAACTGTTTTTTAGATTTGAGAGGTACCCTTCATCCTTTCAAAGAAGAGTTGGAAGCACGACTCATCGAGAAATGATACAAATGCACGAGTAGAAAGCAAAAAATGGGTGATTTTGTTTTATCTTGTCTAAATATACATTCAGAGCAACACCAACTCCCCAGATAAAATATGTAGCCGGCGCTAGTCCTTAGAGAGCAGGAATTTTTTTCATTAGAATATTCTCCCTTTTTTTGCTAGCTGAGTTGCACAATGTCATTACAATGCGTTATACAAGCAGTAAAATATGCGAAAACAGAATATTACTCCCTCCGCCTCGAAATGAAAATATTTCTAAGTCAAATTCATTTAACTTTGACTAATAATATCTCAAAAAATAAACAATTTCTAGTATAAAGAGTTATATACTTATAAAAATTTATTTTACAATGAACCTATGATTTACATACGAATAAAACACTATGAATTATTTATTATTGGGCTAGTTAGATACATGTCATTACAAATTTTTAAGTTTAAAAATATGTCATCACCGTGTCACTTATAGATGGGACCATGTAAATGGATGACATGTGCGACAGGATAGCATATTTCAAATTCTAAAAAATTGTAATATCATACACCAAATTAATCTTTTATTATTAATGATAAAAAATAAAGAAGTTTAACTTACTTATTTTTTGGTACAGATGGAGGTAGTAATATTTATCTTATTTATCACATTGTCTTGAAGTTTTTTTTAAGATCCTTCTTACTATTCTAGTCTGAGTTGGGGTTAGGGGCGGAGCTAACATGGAGGCATTGGGGTGAGGTGACCCCGATGGTTTCCGGTGAAATCAATGAAAATTTACTGTATAACAAAGCTTAACAAATGAATTGACCTCGTTAATCAAACTAAATGACCCCGCTGCCCTCATTTGCTGGCTCCGCCCCTGGTTGGGGTACAAAGGGTGGAAGTGAAAAAATACATGAATTGTCCGGACAATGCAGCTATACAACAGGTGGAATTGAACCAACATAGCTAACAGAATTGGTTCTCTTCTGTACTTTAGAGCTACTCTCCATGCTTGCAAGCAGATCTGAAAACAAAAACTCATGAATGAAGGATAGGGCTGCATGAGTAAATGGCAAAAAGTGGATAATCTTGTTGGTTCATATAAACATAAGTGCATCACAGCATCCTTTGTCCCTTGACAAATCTTATAGCCTGGTAGGTAGTCTCTAGAGGCTACCAAGTTCTCGTGGGTTCCTGTGTGGGTTCACCGATGACCGGGGGTTTCTTTCTTCCCAAATAGCTTGCTGCCATGACGCCAAGAGTAGCAATTTGCTTTCTAAAAGCCACTGGTGAGGCATTGGAGTAAAACAAACCTGTAAGTGGGCTCAACTTAGTGTCAAGGCACTCATGACAATCAGCTGAAATGACGCCAGAGTGCTAGGTTGGAGAAAAATCTCGAAGGATTATGTAGCACAATTCTGGTACAGGTTGAAGTTGTAGGAGATATTGATAGATAGAGTTCGTTAGTCTGGATAGACTAAAGTTAGTTATTCTATTTATATTTTATTGTATTTATCTATACATATTGTACCATCACATGTACCTATTTATATAAGGTTATTGGCCCTCCGCAAATACATGTTCAGTTTCCCTAACAGAAGTGCCCTTGCCAACGATAAAAGCATGATGCCAAACACAACTTGTTATTCTCCTGACTGATTTACAGCAGCAGCTTATAGTTGTTTCAAGAACAATGTTGTGCTCTGTTGTGTTGCAAAAGGCCTCGAGGATGGATTGGCATAGCATGTTTCTCATCATCGGTCATTTCTTATGAAACAGAGTAAGCATGTTGTATAGAGGAAACACTATGGACTATTTATTAAGAGATGATAATGAAATAATCCACTCCATGGTGTCCTCTGTTTCTCAATTCTACATGTAGTTCCATTTATAATTAGCCGACGACAACAATTTTAAAATAGAGAATGTTCGAGTCCAGAAAAACTTTTGAAGACATGCAAAAGAAATAATGTGTTAAATCTAATAATTTGAGTTGTCACATAGACATATCTAGATTATAATCTAGATTAGATTATAATCAAAATTATATAATTTCAAGATTATAATCTAGATTATATAATTTCAAGATTATAATATTGTCGGTGTTTCATACACCTGCACACTAAAATTCATATGATCGGACGGAAGATCGTGCGTTTTTAGAATCGAATGGCCTAGTCTACAGACGAAACTCGAAGGTTAACCTGGTTCGGGCTGTCTCAAGGTGTAATATCTTACGTCCAGGGGCGTGAGATCGATCGTATGAATCTCAAGAATACGAAAGTACAATGCGGAAAGGCTCCGGATGGATCCGAAAGTCCTTAGCTCGCGTGATGGAGGTAATTAACAGGTGGTGTTTATCACTATTGCTCTGGATGTATAAGCTTATTGATCTCGTCGATCTTGTCCCCTTGTTTTCTGTTGCCCAGGTGCCCCTTATATAGAGCCGAACCTGAGATGCCTTGACCGAACCATGTTTAGAGTGATCGGACCATGGTTTAAGCATCTTGCCGCCTACGGAAGCGGACGACCCCTTGACGAGTGGGACTGCGGTTCCAGAGGGTCATGCCCTTTGGCGCTCGGGCCAGACGATCGACGTCTCCCGTTCGTACTATTATACCCCGGAAAGGAGCAGGGTTGCTTTATTGCTCAGTTTTATCGCCTGGAGGGTTGTTTCTCGCTCGACCAGGTAGTTGCGGAATCTTTCAGAATGCTCATCTCCTGCACATTACTGGGGATTCTGAGTTGACACGTCTGTTCGGTTGATGACTGCTTCCCAGCGATCAGCGGACGGGTCCCGACCGCTGGGATCCTGATAGCTCGAGTCCTTTGACCCCTGGGAGTCGGAACGGTTACTCCGTTTCTGGGCCTGGACGGGGCTTCCCGATCACTGAGGCCGGGCCGCCTTTATGAAGTCCCTGGTGGGCCGTTGGGCCGCGGTCCACAGGTGGGTCGCGTTGTAGAGGTTGGTCCATAAGCACCCGAGGTATACTATCTCGACAGTAGCCTTCGAGTCCTGCGCCGCTCGCGACCTCTGTTGAGGCGGCGCTGGGCTGAAGCGTCGTGCCGACCATCACTCGTCGATGGTTGTTCCTACGGGAGCGCGCGAGCGCGCCCGTAGGGCGTAGCTCCCGAGCCCCCGAGTGACCTGAAAGGTCGGTCGTGGGCTGAAGCGTCATGGAGGCAGGTTCCGACCGCTGGGGTCGGTTGAAAGCTAATTTTCGTCATTAGCTTGATGTCAGGAAAAATGCCTAGATAAGACCGGTTTGGCCGGCCTTTGCTCATGATCGGCATAACGCCAAGGGAGATTGGTTTGACCAGCCTTCCCATGATCAACGTTCTTGGCAACTGTCGGATCGGTCGGGGGGTTCGCCCAACCTCACGCCTGACTGTGAATCGCTTCACGGTGTTATTGATGGTTCGTCAATCGTGGTTTCAACAATCGAACGGCTCTACTGCCTCCAAGCGAACGTCGGATCCAGCGTCTTGGAATTGTAACCGCCGGTTGCTCCAGGCGGTTGGATCAGTCCATCGCACAGCCAGCGAAGTGCGACGGTTCGTGACGTTCACGTCCCATCAAGAGCGCGGTTGCCAGGCATTAACTGCACGTTAATGCCGCGCTGCCTCCCTCCTGTCGATTCAAACTTTGAGGGTGGCTCGTGGGCCCGTCTGTCGGCGTCTGGTGACAGAATTTTTCCGTGTGCTTAGGTTCAAGTGCCCACTGGGAGCACTTTTGGGCCCATTCATCAATGAGTGTAGGTGGATATGTCGGTCCACAGCGTCGACGATCAGGCGGCGTCGAACCGGCGCGTCAGCTTCTATAAAAGCGAGGTGGTTCGTCCTCCGGTCTTCGTTATCTTGATTTCCAATCCTCACGTAGTGCTCCTTCGTCTTCCTTGCGCTTGCTCTTCGTCTTCGATTCCGACTTCGACTCCGTCTTCATGGCCTCCCAATGGAAAGCGTCCACCGTTTCGGAAAACATCCTTACCGCCTCGGTGGGGCTTGGAGTGCTCCCCCCGAGGGGCACAAGGTGATGGCGTTCGGCGTACCGCGAGGTTGTTCCGTCGCCTCGCGCCATTGAGATCGTCAGTTTCGTTGAGTTCCACGAGCGCGGGCTGATGTTGTCGTCGTCGAACTTCTTCCGCGGCTTGCTGGAGTATTACGGCGTGCGTCTTCATCATCTCAACCCCAACGGCATCCTTCAGATCTCGGCCTTCGTCACACTGTGCGAGGCCTTCTTGGGGATTGATCCCCACTTCGACTTGTGGAGGTATTTTTTCCGCGTGCAGCCTCAAAAGGAAGGCGGCATGATCTGCGCCGTTGGCGGCGCGGGGATTTGTCTTCGCAACAATCGTTAGAGTACTTCAACATACCATTGAAGGACTCCTTGAAGGGATGGCATGGGGGGTGGTTCTATATCGAGAACACCGCCCTTGAACTGCCGGCGTTCGACCTCGAACCGCCGGCGGTCTTGGATTCTTGGAATGCCGACCTCAGCGACGCGCAAGAGGCTGACATTGAAGACCTGCTCATCCGGATGGTCGAGCTGGACGACGCGGGCTTGACCGGGGCGCGTCTTGTTGACACCTTTGTCCGCCGCCGCACTCAGCCACTCCGCCTCTGCGCCCAGCTCATGTGGGACTACACCGGGCGGTTCGACACGACGCGGGAGATCCTCCAGTCGGAGCTGTCAGAGGATGGCGTGAGAAAACGCCTCTCATGCCTGCTGAAAGGCGACGCTCTCGCCGGTGCGAGCGAGGGACCGGCCCCTCTGAATGCCGAGCATCAGGAGGGTCGAATGGTAAATTATCTTACCTGCATTTATTAGTAAATGATATATTGCAATATTTGAGCGCTTATCTTTGTTCGTGCAAGAGGGCGTTCCTCCATCGTACTCGTCGGCGCCTGTGATGGTGCCAGCTGAAGAGGTCGCCATCCTGGCAATGCTAGGTGTTGAGTCTTCGGGCGGAGGGGTCAGCCTTGAGACACCCGTCGCTAGGCCCTCGGCGCAGCCGACGTCTGCAACTTCTTCCGCGACGCCGACTGCTCCGGCTGTAGCCGTTGCTCCTCCGATGGCGCCGGCCGTGGTGCCGACTGCTCTGGCTGTAGCCGTTGCTCCTCCAGTGGCGTCGGCCGTGATGCCGACTGCTACGGTCGCTGCGCCGACCGTTCCGGCCGCAGCTCTGACTCAGGGGGTCTCCTCCTCTGAGTCTTGGTCGCCTCTGTCCACCAAGGGTGACTGGTCGCCTCCCCCAGCTCGACGGTCACTAGCCGCAGCCGTGTCAGGGAAAGTGCCAGCTTCGAGCTTCGCACGGGCAGTCTCGGCTGCCGCTCTATCAGACTTCAACTCGTCGGACGACGTGCCGCTTACGGAGCGTCTTCGTCGCCAGCGGGCAAGGGAGACAGAGAGTGCTGAGGGGCCACCTGCAAAAAAGTCAAGGACGGAGGAATCCGGTCCTTCCGCCCTCGCCCCGACCCCGACTGTTCCGGTTGCTGGGGTTGGACAAACCTCGCCAGGCGGAAGCCTGCCCTTCTCCATGCCAGTGTCGAGCCGGTGAGTATCTGTATTCTTATTTAATTAGATATTTTACCTGATATTGTGAAGTGACCAGGATTTTGATCATGCTTTGCAGGGCTCCTTCTTCTCTCGGCGCACCACGAACCCAAGCGGCGGGGTCGTGTCCGAGGAAAGGCTGACGTCACATCCTTCGCCGTCGCCTCCTCGCATGGTATCCGCGACCGAGACCGCAGAGGAGTGGGTGGAAGAGGTGGCGTAGCTTCCGAGCACCGAGGCCGTGGGCAGCCAAGGCGGACTCCCAGGCGAAGAAGTCGGGAAGGAAAAGGGGCAACCCTCAGCCGCTGAAGCCGAGGTCTGCATTCCACTGCCCCCGAGCCCTATCGCCGGGGACGTGGAAGTCGGGGAGCCGATGATGATGCCACCGAGCAGTCGGGTCGAGTCGTCCCCTGACCCAGGGTCGATGGAACAAAGCGCGCCGTCGGCTCTAAGGGAGCCTTCGGCGCCAGCGGTGCCTGTCTTGCCGCCGACCACAGGACCCCCTTCAACAGCGTTGGTGGCGGCGCAGGTTTCTGCACGACGGGCGGACTTGGGGCGGCCCCGGATCTTGAGACGGAGATTGGATCCTTCCCCGTCTGCTTCGACAGATCGCCATCCGGCACCTGGTCTTCTGATCTCCAATGAGGCCGCCTGGGACTCTTGGAGGTTCCTGTACGACCAGGTGTGCGTGGGGGGCGAATGGGTCTCCTCGGCGCTCACTCACATTCAGAGCGTCCAAGAATGTTTGGAGGAGTTCCAGGAGACCATGGCCGATCCCTATGGAACGCTCTGCCAGGTTAGTTTTGATATTTCAAATTTTCAAAAGTATACGTGAACCTGATTGGCGGGTTTCGCAGGGGACTCTCGAGAGGGCGCTTCGCCAGCCTCCGTAAGATCTCGGTCGGTCGGAGGTCGAGGCGTTGCGCCGAGAGCTTTCGCGGACCCGCAACGAGCGGGACGAGGCCAGGAAGTTGGCCGCCGACCGACTCCTCGCCCTCAGGGACGCGGAAAGACGCGCTGAGGGCTTCGAGAGGGGTAGCCAAGAGCTCCAGATGGAGATCACTCGGCTACAGATTGAGAGGAGTCTCAGCGAGGAGGTCGGGTTGCTGCGCCAGACCTGTGCAAGTAAGTAGTTTTATAGTTCATTAACCAGCAAGAGAGTTCACCCTGTTGTTGCTTGCTGACGCATTAGATTGCGCAGAACTCTAGGAGGGGGCCGGGTGTTGGAGATGCTGCCGGGGCTAATCCGCACCGAGCTGCTCGTTGCTCTGCGAGACAGGGCGTCGTTGACGTTGGCGCACCTACGGTCCCATTACCCCGATGCTGATGTCGGGCGTATTGCCGAGGGTTTCGTCTCAGGTACGTCGGATGAAGCGTCGGCGAAGCTTTTTGAAGACTCCAAGCCTCAGGCGTAGGAGATAATCAACTGCTTCCTCCGACCGACCTTGATGAAGGAGCGCTTCGGCCGTTTACCTCCTCTCTAACTGTTCTGGCTTATAGCTTGTAATGGTACCTATAAACTTGTTATGTGAGTTTTAATGTTTTTGACTCTTTCTAACATCAAGCGTTTTGTATTGTTCTTTGTGTTCCATTGGGCGTTGGTCAGGCGACTGGGTAGGGTATAGCTCGTGGGGTCGAGTGTCGGACTCGGACCTTAGAGCGTCACCGGCGCCGGGTCGAACCGTTAGCCGCGAGGATTGCTCCGAACGAGGATGGTCATAGTCTGCAAGAATTAGGCCGAATCACTCATGCAACACATCACGAGCCGGGGGGTCGATCCCCGAGAAACGAAATAGGCGTTGAGCCTAAGTTTGATGTTAACGAGGCACGAGGCCTTTGGATCCTTGGGTCGATCGTTCTGATCCTCGGGTGGGACTCTGATGATAGCCCCCGGGCAGTGGAGTGGAGTTGAACAGACTGCGCTTCTCTGCCAAAGACATAGTTAGCGGATGAGATGTGATTAGGTTGAAGAGATATCAAACAACTTTATTATGTGTAAAAACGACGCAAGTTTTCAATATTCCAGGAGTGAACAAGCTCAGCGCCGTCTTGTGTCACCAGTTTGTATGTGTCAGGCTTTAAAACTCGCTTAATCACGTATGGGCCTTCCCATAGAGGAGACAGCTTGTGGTGGTCTCGCTTGTCTTGCACTCTCTTGAGCACAAGGTCGCCGACTCTGAGGGTCTGACCCTTGACGCGGCGAGCGTGTAGCCGTCGAAGGCTCTGTTGGTACTTGGCCGACCGGAGTATGGCCACGTCACACGCCTCGTCCAGCTGGTCCAGGGCGTCTTGCCGCGCCTCCTCCACCTTCTGCTCGTCGTAGGCTTTGATCCTCAGGGAGTCGTAGTCGAGGTCGGTCGGCAGAACGGCTTCGGCTCCGAACACCATAAAGAAGGGAGTGAATCCTGTAGTTCTGTTGGGGGTAGTTCGCAGGCCCCACAACACAGACGGGAGTTGTTGGACCCACCGCCCGGCAGACTGCTCGACGCAGTCGTAGATCCGAGGCTTCAGCCCCTGAAGCACCATGCCATTGGCTCGTTCCACTTGGCCATTGGTCCTCTGGTGAGCGACAGAGGCGAAGTCGAGCCTGATATGGTGCTCTGCACAGAACTCCCGAAAAACATTTTCGGTGAATTGAGTCTCATTGTCGGTGATGATGGAGTTCGGGACTCCGAAACCAAAAATGATGTCGCGGATGAACTTGACAGCCCGACCCGAGCTGATGCAAGGGGTCGGCCTCGCTTCGATCCACTTTGTGAACTTGTCGACCGCGACGAAGAAGTGGGTAAAGCCCTCGGGCGCTTTGCGAAAAGGCCCGAGAACGTCGAGCCCCCAGACAGCAAACGGCCAGGTGATCGGGATCGTCTGCAGCTCCTGGGCTGGTAGATGCGTCTGGCGGGCGTAGAACTGGCAGCCCCTGTAGGACTGCACGAGCTTTTCCGCATCCAAGACTGCTGTAGGCCAATAAAAGCCTTGACGAAAAATTTTGTCGACGAGGGTCCTCGGGGTGGCATGAGGTCCGCTGGTTCCCGAGTGAATGTCGTCGAGGAGACATAGACCCTCCGTCTAAGGGATGCAGCGTTGGATGACGCCACTGGGACTGCACTTGTAGAGCTCGTTGTCGACGAGAGTGTAGGCTTTCACCCGATGCGCGATCCGTTGGGCTTCGTTGGTGTCGCACGGTAAGGTGTCGTCCTGGAGATACGCGTAAATTCCCAGGGACCAGTCAGGTATGATGGCTAAGATTTTTGGCCCGGAGGTCGAGTCCTGCTCCCCGACTGCTGGCTCGACGTGGGAGTCGGTGATGTCGTCCTTGAACTTGATCGTCGGCTTGGTGAGGACCTCGAGAAAGACATCGTCGGGGACCGGATCTCGTCCCGTGGCCATACGAGCGAGGGTGTCAGCTGCTTCGTTGTCGCGGCGTGGAACGTGATGAAGCTCGAGCCCGTTGAACTTGTCTTCGAGCTTGCGAACCTCTTGGCAATAAGCCTCCATCTTCGAATATCGGCAGCTTGACACTTTCATGACTTGGTTGACGACGAGCTTGGAATCACCTTTGATGTTAAGCCGTCAGACTTCGAGCGTGATGGCCATGCGAAGGCCGTGCAGTAGGGCCTCATATTCTGTGGCGTTGTTGGAGGCCGGGAAGTGAATCTGCAAAACATACCGAAACTGGTCTCCTTTGGGGGAGACAAGGACGACGCCAGCCCCCGAGCCCTTGAGTCAACATGACCCATCGAAGAACATGGTCTAGTGCTCGGGGTCGATGGAGTCGGATGGTTCCTGCGCCTCGGTCCACTCGACGATGAAGTCGGTGAGGATCTGGGATTTGATGGCTTGCCGAGGCACGTAGGTGATGTCGTGGCCCATGAGCTCCATCGCCCATGTGGCAACGCGCTCGGCCACATCCTTCCCGCTGATGATTTCTCCGAGGGAGAAGCTTGTCACCACTCAGATAGAGTGGCTGTCGAAGTAGTGATGAAGCTTACGGCTCGTGATAAGGATGGCATAAAGCAGCTTCTCCACTTGGGTATATTTGGTCTTGGCGTCGACGAGAACTTCGCTGATGAAGTAGACAGGTCACTGGACCTTCAAGGCCCGTCCCTCCTCCGACCGCTCGACGACCTTAGTGGTGGCGGAGATGTAGAGTAGCAATGGCTCGCCGAAGGCTGGTGAGGTTAGGACTAGCGGAGAAGACAGCATGGTCTTCAATTGCTCGAAGGCTCCTTGGGCTTCGGGGGTCTAGGAGAAACGATCGGACTTACGGAGGAGTCGGTAGAAAGGTATGGCCTTCTCTCCCAGTCTGGAGATGAAACGACTGAGAGCTGCCAGGCATCCAGTAAGCATCTGGACACCCTTGATGTTGTTGATGGGCCCGTGGTTGCGAATGGCGACGATCTTCTCAGGGTTGATCTCGATGCCGCGTTCGAAGATGACGAATCTGAGGAGCTTGCCGGAGGGGACGTCGAAGACGCACTTCTCGGAGTTGAGCTTGATGCGGAACCGTTCGAGGTTGACGAAGGTCTCTTCCAGGTCTTTGATGAGGTCGGCCACCTGCCGAGTCATGATGACTATGTCGTCGACGTAGACCTCCAGATTCTGTCCCAGCTGGCTGTGAAAGCATTTCTGCATACAGCGCTGGTACGTGGCGCCGGCGTTCTTGAGGCCGAAAGGCATGGTGACGTAGCAGAACGAATCGAAGGGTGTGATGAATGATGTGGTCGATTGATCGGAGTCTCGCATGGATATTTGATGGTACCCGGAGTACGCATCGAGGAAGCTGAGGGTTTCGCACCCTGCGGTGGAATCGACCACCTGATCTATGCGCGGCAAAGGAAACGGGTCCTTTGGGCATGCTTTGTTGAGGCTTGTGTAATCAACACACATCCTCCATTTCTCATTTTTTTTTCACCATTACAGGATTGGCCAACCACTCTGGGTGGTAGACCTCTTTGACGAACTTGGCATCGAGCAACTTGGTGATTTCTTCTCTGATAGCACGGCGTTTCTTGTCGTCGAAGCGTCGAAGTCGTTGCTTCACCGGTCGAGAGCCGGGAGCGATGTGCAGAGAGTGCTCGGCGACCTCCTTTGGGATGCCTGGCATGTCGGATGGTGCTCAGGCGAAGACGTCCCGATTCCGGCGGAGGAAGTCGATGAGCGCGCTTTCCTATGCGTCAGAAAGCGCGGTCCTAACTCTGGCTTTCTTGGAGGTGTCGGAGTCGTCGAGGACGATCTCCTTAGAGTCGTCAGCGGGTTTGAACAAAGTGGAGGAGGCTGGTTTGGAGTCGAGTGTCGCAGCAAACACCTGTGATCGGCGTATCTCCTCTAACTGGGCCCGCCTCGCAAGGAGCCAGCTCGTAGCTCTCCTTCTCACACGCGAGAGCGTGTTTGAAACGAGAGGCCACAGTGATGATGTCTTTAGGCCCTGGCATCTTGAGCTTGAGGTAGACGTAGTTGGGGATCGCAATGAACTTGGCGTAGGCAGGTCGGCCAAGGATGGCATGGTACACTCCGGAGAAGTCGACCACTTCAAAGGTGAGCTTCTCCGTCCTGAAGTTGTCGCGGTCGCCAAAGGTGACCGGCAACGTGATCCGACCCAGAGGGATGGCGCTACCTCCTGGGATGACGCCATGAAACGGAGTGTTGCTCGGGAGGAGGTCGGACCTCAAGAGTTTCATGGCCTTGCACGTGTCGATGTAGAGGATGTTGAGGGCGCTGTCTCCATCCATGAAGACCTTGAACAGTCTGGTGGTGCCGATTATCGGGTCGAGCACCAAGGGCAGGCGTCCGTGTTGGGGAGCATGGTCGGGGTGATCGGACCTATCGAAGGTGATCGAAGCCTCTGACCACTTAAGGTATGAAGGGACAGCGAGAGCGGTCATGTTGATCTCCCGCCACGTTTGTTTCTCATGGCGACGTGACTCGTAGGCCACCGTCCCGTCGATGATCATCAAACAGTCTTCTGGCTCGGGAAAGGTACTGTCGGCCCTGGACCTCACCTTGTCCTTGGCTTGTTCCCAGGTGAAGTTGGCTTGAACAGCCTCCTCCCCGGTGGCGAATGTAGTGGCGATGTCGAGAAGGGCACGCGTCGTCCGAGGGTTTTTACACCCCAGCTTGTGGACAAGCGCCTTAGATGTCGTGCCACAGGTGAAGGCGTTGATGACGTCGGCATCGCTGACGTCGGGCAGCTCGTTTTGCTTGCGTGAAAATCACTGAATGTAGTCTCGGAGGGACTCACCGGGCTTCTGCTTGTAGTTCTTGAGATCCCAGGAGTTACCCGGGCGGGCATAAATCCTCTAGAAATTGCTGACGAAGGTCGGCCCAGTCGTGGATGCTGTCCCTCAGAAGATGTTCAAGCCAGCCTCTGGCTGAGTCGGATAGGAAGAGCGACAGGTACTGGATGGTGAGGAGGTCGTCCGCGCCCCGGCTAGGCAAGCGAGGCGATAGTCCTCAAGCCAGCGGGTGGGATTTGTCTCACCCGCGTACCGGATGATGTTGGTCGGAGCACGGAACTTGTCGGGAAAGCCGGCTCTCCGAATGCGGGCCCCGAATGCCTGGGGTCTGATGTTGTAGAGGTTGAGGCTCCGAGCGTCGTCATAGCTGTGCCGTCGAGGGCGTCGCTCGAGGGGTCGATCGTGGCCGGAGTCAGTGTAGCAGTCGCATCTGGCCTGCCTCCGTGCCTCAATGGTGTGACGGGCGTCACGATGCTCCCCCAAGCGGCGGCGGATGTTGCCGGCGACGGGGTCGGGTTTCCTCGTCTCGGTCCGTCCACGGCAATGGTCGGGAGCAGGACTTCGACAGTTAGCACTCGGCTGGTAGGAACTGTGTGCCTCAAAATCCTGACGAAGAGATGGTTCGGGCGGTTGTAAAGCGCCATCAAGGTAGACGCGGAGACGATCGTCAGTCTCCTTGAGGATAGGGTTATCGGGTGTGGGAGATTCGTAAAGGACGCAGGCCGCCGCCGCCAGATTCTCATATGGCGTCTCAAAGGCAGGCGTGCCACCGTCTATGATCTGCTGATAAGCAATGCGAGCTCGGGCTCGGGCACCACTACTAGACACGGTGGCGCCCTTACCCTTCGGATCGCCTCCGCTCGCAAGTTTGCGCCGGAGTGCGTCCTCAACCACAGTAAGAGCGTGAAGGTGTAGAGAGGGATCGTCATGTGTTGCCTTGCCGAGGGTTTCGCCCTCTGCGGCTTTGGCGGGCAACTTGAAGCACTCACGAAAAGGATCGTGCCCCAAAACGCCGTGAGGCGAAGAACGAAGAAGGCGACGTCGAGGCGAGCGACGTTTAGACGAACGTCATTCACACAAGATCTGAAGGTGAAGTTCGCTGCTGCTGTCGGCGACGAAATCCAGGCTCCCAAAGCGGAAAGCCCGACCAGCAATGAAAGTGAGAACACTCCACGATCGACCATCACGAGCGATGGCAACCGCAAAATCCCCAAAGAACAGCCGGGAGGTGGAAAAATCTTCGACTAGAGCGAAAACAGAAGCCATCGAAACAACGAATAAAAACGCACCGAAACCCCCTTCCTGGCGCACCAACTGTCGGTGTTTCGTACACCGGCACAGTAAAATTTATACGATCAGATGGGAGATCGTGCGTTTTCGGAATCGAATGGCCTAGTCTACAGACGAGACTCGAAGGTTAACCTGGTTCGGGCCGCCTCGAGGCGTAATACCCTACGTCCAAGGGCGTGAGATCGGTCGTATGAATCTCAAGAATACGAAAGTTCAATGTGGAAGGGCTCCGGATGGATCCGAAAGTCCTTAAATCATGTGATAGGGGTAATTAACAGGTGGTGTTTATCGCTATTGCTCTGGATGTATAAGCTTGTTGATCTCGTCGATCTTGTCCCCTCGTTTTCTATTGCCCGGGTGCCCTTTATATAGATCCGAACCTGGGTTGCCTTGACCGAACCATAGTTGGAGTGACTGGACTATGGTTTAAGCATCTTGCCGCCTGCGGAAGCGGACGATCCCTTGACGAGTGGGACCGCGGTTCCAGAGGGTCATGCCCTCTGGTGCTCGGGCCAGACGATCGACGTCTCCCGTTCGTACTATTATTCCCTAAAAAGGAGCAGGGTTGCTTTATTGCTCAGCTTTATCGCCTGGAGGGTTGTTTCTCACTCGACCGAGTAGTTGCGGAATCTTTCGGAATGCTCATCTCCTGCACATTTCTGGAGATTCTGAGTTGACACGTCTGTTCGGTGGATGACTGTTTCCCAGCGATCGACGGACGGGTCCCGACTGTTGGAATCCTGATAGCTCGAGTCCTGACCCCTGGGTGTCGGAACAGTTACTCTGTTTCTGGGCCTTGATGGGGCTTTCCGACCGCTGAGGCCGGGCCGCTTTTGTGAAGTGCTTGGTGGGCTGTTGGGCCACGGTTCACAAGTGGGCCGCGTTGTAGAGGTTGGTCCGTAAGCACTCGGGGTATACTATCCCGACAAATATAGATTATATAATCAACAGAGAAAACAAACAGGGTCTTAATGCGTCGGACTTGTCGCCTTCTACTCTGCAGTTGGTCACTTGTTTAATTGTGCTATTCCATTCGGCCACTCATCTTTTAACACAATTTTTTTCTTTGCCACTCCGAAATGATCTCACAAGCATATCTTGATCGCTGATGCTGCGTACCTATACAGCATCTACAACGTATAAGTGACGTGATTTAAATCTTCAATATTTGTAAATCTTTAGCAACAGAGGTTTCTAATTCGCTCCATTACGATGTAATTCTAGGTTTAGTTACTACATATGCCATGTTTTTTTTTTCTGCCAAAGTATATGCACACACATGTCTAACATAAGGTTCATGGAAATTCTATGATAAATACTAGAAAGATTTGCACGGCAACCCACTTGTATAACACTTAATACTAATAATGGTTTTGCTCCTTTCCGCTTAACATTGCATGACCATAGTTCACACGAAAGGAGACTAAAAGCAAGAAATCATGAAAGGAAACTCATGAAGGACGGACAGGACTGCATGAGTAAATGGCAAAAAGTGGATGATCAGCTGGCTCATATAAACATCCAATGCATCACAGCATTGTTTGTCCCTTAATAAACCTTGTAGCCTAGAAGGTGGTCTCAGGAAGCAGCCAAATCCTCTAGTGGGTTCCTATGTGGTTTCACTGATGAACAGGGGGCTCTTTCTTTCTTCCCAAATAGGTAGCTGCCATGGCGCAAGACTAGCATTCTGCTTTTGTACATGTATCACTGGCACTGGAGTAAAACAAACCAGTAACTAGGCACAAGTCAGAAGATTGACCCTCGGGGCAATCAGCTGCCGCGGTGAGAGTGCTCGGTTGGAGAACAATCTCGAAGGATTATGTAGCACAGTTGCAGTAGATGTTTGTGCTGTGGATGTAAGCATGGCGCCAGACACAAAAGTGTTCTCCTGACTGAGCTACATCTCACAGTTGTTTAAAGAATCAGCACGCTGGGCTTTGCTGCGTTGTAAAAGGTCTCGAGGATGGGTTAGTCCAGCATTCTTCTCGTCAAGCGTCATTCCTGATGAAATAGAGTAGACATGTTGAGCAAAGGAAACATTGTACAATAGTATTAAGAGATGACAATGGACGAATTAATCCACTGCGTAGTGTATTCTGTTTCTTGGTTGTACCTGTAGTTCTGTTCATACGTTGCCGACAACAACGATTTAAAAATAAAGTAAGTTCTTTGTTGTATCCGGCAAAATTTTTGAACACCTGCAACTAATTTGTTCAGTTAAGCAAGCACAATGGCCAAAATGATGGATTCTTATTCCTTCTCCCAGACCACCATCCGTTGGTTGCATCACGGAGGAGAAACCATGTGCGTCGCTGGATCACTTCGTGATCTCCCGTCCTCTCCGATCCATCACATCCGAAGAACCTTCCGTCCAAGTCCTCACCAACATGCGCTGCTTATTCTCCGTTCTCCGTTCCCGGTCCAAAGTCAAAAGCCGCGCTTATAAACTCGCCGCGCCGCGCCGTTCCAAACCAGTTACCGCGAGCGAGCGACGCCCCATCTCGCCGGCCACGCCACCCTCTGTTCTCTCCTCCACCTCCACGCGACATCTCGGCTCGGTTCCGACCAGCCAGCAAGCCAGCCAGCCGGCCATGGACGACGCGGCGGCGCGACGTCAGTCGCCGGGCTTCTTCGCGTTCCTCGGCCACGGCGCGGCCGTCCCGGCGCGGAACCGCGGCGTCTTCCTGCCGCTGCTCGTCCTCACCGCGGGCCTCGCCGCCGCGCTGCTCC
>BCLF01000285.1:0-14264 GCA_001602275.1 Zoysia japonica
TGGAGGCACATACCCACCCAATTTTTGTGTTGCAACATAGTTGAATGCAGCTCGATAGTTTGGATTTCTTGCCAAGTTGAAAGAAACACCTCCAGTATAGAACATTCTTGCAATAAGAGCACCAGCCATCTGTCGAAATTCAAGGTGAAATCTTTCATTAATACTCGTTTGCTTTTTCCTCTTTGATGCCCTTGTTCCTGAAGGTAATCCAGAGGATGAGGTACGCACTGTGACATGAACTGGCATGGAAACATTCCTCGGCATGCTCGCATCACTAGCTGCCTTAGCTGCTGCTTCTTCCCTGTGAAACTGTTCAACCATCTCTTGTGTTGCAGCACTACATATTACTGTGCCTTTGCCCTCCTCCTTCAACAAATGTGCTTTCGCTCTAGAATAACTCCCAGGAATACTGTGATTGCAATATAGGCATATCGACCT
Organism: Zoysia japonica; assembly: GCA_001602275.1. NCBI lineage: Eukaryota > Viridiplantae > Streptophyta > Magnoliopsida > Poales > Poaceae > Zoysia > Zoysia japonica. The sequence goes on from BCLF01000285.1 coordinate 439, forward strand.
TGCATTTCCACCGAAAGTACCATTTTTCTCTACTACTTTTACATGCCTCCAAAGTGGGGATTTTCGCAGTCTACCATCACTAACAGCAGGGCTATCAGTAGCAGTTCCAGTAGCTTGTGCACTTGCGGATCTAGAAGTTATATTTGACATTTTGCTCTGCAATGGAAGCGAAACCCAAAACCATTCAACCCTAAATCGTGTCTACTCATGCACAAATAAACGAGATAGCATCCAGACTGCAAAGTAAAGGGCAAGTTCAGTACCTTTGCCTACAGGCCACGGCTTGGATCCACTTCGCCGGATGGCCGGAGACGGCGGCCAGATCGAGCTTGGTTCTGGCGTTCCGCGACGGCGCCACCGCGACGCACGCAGTAGAGGTAAGTGGCATGCAGCAGCGGCTCGTATTTTAGGTTTTTCCTGAGTTGGGCCGGCCCAGTATCGAAATACGTATCGAGACGTATGAAATGAAGTATCGGGAATTATTTTATTTATTTTTAAATCGTATTTCCGCGATACTCGGCTGATACGCGTATCAGCCGTATCGAAACGTGTCGACGTATCGCGCCGTATCCGATACGGACACGGCGGCTTCCGGCGCGTATCGAATTTCGTAGGTTTTAACCATGCTTAAGCAGAAATGGATCTATCAAGGTCTTATGAGACTGGTGACTGGCGTATTTCAGAAGCCTTCCAATTTCATACAGATGTTTAAGGTACTTTTTCTCAAACAACCACTAAGACATTGGTGCTGCTTTCTGAATGATAATGACATTGGCATTGCTGGTCAATGACATCGTATTTAAAATCTACAATCAAAAACCTTTGGACAATTGTGTTTTTATCCCTACTTTAGAGTTCAATTGAGATTTTACCCTCATTTTTTAGAGTTTGTGATTTTACCCCTACTATTTCCCTACTATTTGAAAACGAACATCCGTTTACCTCTACTTTTAACACCGTTAGCTTCAGTACCAAAAACTAATTAAAAAAATAAAAAAAATTAAATAAAATAGCAAATAATCATTGTATCACTCCCTCTGTTCTCGTCCATAATTCAAAACATTCATAAAATTTTTTATAAATTATATTAAAATTTATCAGATATTCTAAAATAGTCCAAATATTGACAAAATACTAATGAATATTATGTTAAAATATTATCAGTGTTCATACAACATAGGGTAAAATTATAATCTCAAAAATTAGGGGTAAATCAATGGTATTTTTGTCTTGTAAATATCATATTTAACACCGTTAAGTTGTTTTAACGGAGTAGGGGTAAACTTCACCTTCACTTTTGAAAATCAGGGGCAAAATCACAAACCCTAAAAAATGAGGGTAAAACCACAATTGAGCTCCAAAGTAGGGGTGAAAAAACCTTTTGTATCAAGAAACATGTAGATTATGTTTGGGATTTTGGAGAAAACACGGAAAGCTTAGGTTGAACTGGCGTTGTTCATTCTAAATTTTTCTCATGTTGTGTGAAAAGTATTTCTTTTTGTTTGGGTATAAATTGATTTAAATTTTTTATCTCGCTAGAAACCATGGAGGCTTCTTTATGTTCCAGGATTTTTATTAACCTTAAATTCAAATGGTTCATTCTTTATGTTCCACAATTTTTTTATTGATTAAATTTAAGTCAAAGTTAATTAATTCGTATTATATTGTCGTATTATATTGCATTCTTTAGATTCAGGATTTGAAACTCTGAGGAAAAGCATGGATTTCACCTTGGAGGCTTACCACAGCTATGGCGTCTTCTAAGAGGATGCGCCGGTGAGCATTGTTCAGTAGCTGTTTTTGACAGAGTAATTTCATCCATTATTTGATCTGCTGCTACCAAACTGGAAAAATCTTCTGTTTCTACAAATGGTTGATTTAATGCATGAAAAAATAAGTTGTTTTGCGAATTTTGTGAAGTTGCAGCTGATATTGTGAATCCTGTTGGTGTACTCATGCCAACCATTTGAAAAAGGTACACTATGCTAATATTTTGTTCTATATGTACTGAATTCATCAGTTCTTCTAACCGTGTTGTGCTTGTACTGTAGGAGCAAGGTGGGAGGTGAGGTGGGAGGAATGAAGAGCACACAACTACAAACCTTTAAGTATTAGTTTTAACTAGTTTAGATTGGATTCATTGAAATGTCATGATGTGTTATTGTGAGTTGTAGTGCTTTATTAGATCAAAACAGAAGTTAGTGTTGTACTAATAAATGAGAATATTTGCTTTTAATGAGAATAATGGAATTATATCTTTGTTATAATCTCTTGTGTATGAGATTTGCATGAGCTTGGTATGATTAATGATACAAAGATATCAATATTGATTGTGATGTTTAAATTATATATAATTGAATTCGTCACTAAAATCTGGGCTTTGCTTGGATTTGGGCTTATTTGTGATGATTTAATTCGTCACTGAGGTTTGGGTTTTTGGGCTTGGATTCATTTGTGACGGTCTAGAAATGTCATGGATTTCGATCATCAGTGACGAACACTGTAAAAACGTCATTTGATACAATTTATGACGCGAAATACTCGACGATTCATATTTTCGTCATAAATTGTGTTTTGTGACGGTTTTAGTGCATTTTATGATGAATTTGATTTCGTCAAACATTATCAAATTTCTTGTAGTAATTACTTGGCGCCATACTATTGTAACCCTGGTCCGACCCTTATATAAGGTCGCGCCGGAGATCCTATATGTCCAGATGCTCCCTATAGCTAGCCAACGGGTCGTGCCAGGTCGGAAGGGCCCGGGCCCGGCCAGGCTCATGCCCTCTTCGAGGCGGCAGGGCACAGCCGTTAAATAATCGGGTTGTGCCGTGCCGACCTGCGCGCCGCCAGCCTAGGCCCAAGCATGGCCCGGGCTGTGCCGTGCCGGTGGGTCCGTCGGGCCGCGCCGTGCTGTGCCGGCCTTGAGAAGAAAAATAAACTTCATTTTTATCTCAAAAAATTACTACAAATAATTATATAATACTTAAAATAGTAAATTTTAAACATAAATTGGTCAAATTACATCTTTTTAATGTTAAATTGCAAATAAAAGTTACACGGACCTACCGGGCTTAACGGGCTACACGGGTCGAGTGTCGTGCCTAGTCGGGGTCGCCTTAAATGGGCCGTGCCCGTGCCGTGCCAACAGGCCCAGGCATGACCTGTGTCGTACTTGGGGTCGGCCCGACCCGGCTACACATCGTGCCGTGCCGTGCTCGTGCTGGCCCATTTAGTCCGGCCCATTTGGCCAGGTATAACTCGCCCTCCTAGTCATTGACAGGGTGGGGTCCGTGGGGCCTTTTTTCTTTTTTATTATTTTCCTCGAATTGTGCAGCAGCCTTCTGTTTTGCCTAAAAATATGACATCTCGAACTCGGATGAATTTGAAACTTTGCAGGATGATAGACTTGTTTATGAGGAACAACTTTTGTTTTAGACTTATCTTCAAATTTTGAAACAGATTTATTTATACAAAATTCAGAAAATAGATTTATAATCTCCGTCCACGTCGCCCTGCCACATAGTGTAAAATCACTATCAAAATCGTCCAGAGAGGAAAAACAAGCGAGTTGAAAAATTGAGGAAGTTAGTATACCTGCTATTCTGAGTGGGGACAAAAACCGAACGGCCGTGATAGTTGAGGGATAACGATATGACTTATTCCTATTTTAAATTATTGTCCTAAATATAATACGTACCCCAGCAGTCCCATATACTCTTGACGTTATGGAAAACACTTGAGTCAAACATTGGAAACATAAAATACAAATAACTTTAAATTAGTTAAGTTTAAAAATGAAAAAGCTATATGAATAGATTTGTCTCAAAAAACTCTTTTATAAAAGTATACATATGCCACTTTTAAATAAAAGCTTATAAAAAAATAGAAGTTAAAGTTAAATTTTAAAGACCGTGTTGTTTTTCAAAACATCAAAAATTATGAGACATAGAGGGAGTAGAATAAAAAGAGATAGATTATGTAACATGCAGCTGTCCAATGACTAACAATTAATGTAACACTAGCTGTTCCCGGATTAGTTGTACGCACCGTTTTTTTTTTCCATCGGTATCAATAATATCAGCAATGCAGTTCATCCAACTATAAAATCAGATTCCAACTATAACCCGAATGAACAAAACAGTTGTTTTTGGGCCGAGTTGTTTCTTAACTTGGGTTGGGCTTCCAGAACCGGTGGCGAAGCCGCGGGTCAGACTAGCTAAATGATTAACACCCCCACGAACTGACGGAAGTGGCGATCGTGGTGATCTCGAAGGCGTCCACGACCCAGCACCGTCGGGACACTCCAGTCCACGGCGTAGACGCCATTGCCGACGACACTCCATCGCCGGCGAACGACCGCAAAATAACGGTTAGCTAATGCCGCACCATTATCCATAGACTAGCCCTCATTTTGATTAGGGTACTGCGCCGCTAGGTTTCCAGGATTTGGGATCATTTTTGTGCCCGATCATCGTCTGATCGGTTGTCACGCTGCTTCTCCTAACTGATCGACATGTCGTCCTTGAGTGGTCATGGGAAACGTAATTGTTTGGAGGAATTCCAGGGAGATGATGCACATGTTGCTGATCTTCTATATCGCCTCGATCTAACAAAGTATGAGGAAGAGATCGCCGCTTTCAGTGACGATGAGGAAGATGACAATGCAGGAAAGGCAATGGAGTTTGCCCTGGTCGGAAAGGTTCTCTCGTCTTCGCCGCTGCACATAATGACTAGGCCTAACGACTATAGTTAATGCCATGAAAATGGAAAATCTCTTCATTGCTGAATTTAGGACGTTGCTAATTGACAAAGAGAGAGCTTTTGTTGGATCCCCATGGATGGCGGGCAAGCATGCTGTTACACTTCAGGATTATGATGAACCTTTTAAGCCATCTGACGTGAATTTTAGCCGTATGGAATTACGGGTACATATTCTGAATCTCCCTTTTGGTTGGATGAAAGCGAAAGGAGGCGCGAAAGCTGAAGGTCTCATTGGTGATGTGATTAGCCTAGATGTTGGTGCGTCGCCAAAACACTAACACATGCTAGCGTTCTAGGGGCCTGGTTGCCTCCCCCGATTCAGATCCGGCCACTTCGAGAACTCCGATCATGCTGGAGACAATGCAACGGTGGGCAGAAGCAGGACGTGGGGTGGCATATCAGGGGCCGAACGTGGGTGACATGGCGGCGGACAGGGGCAAATTGTGGGACAGGTAGGGGATAGATTTTTTTCTTTCTAATTGAAGGATAGAGTTGACGGATTGGGATCATCGGCAGTCAGCGCCCCAGCAGTCGCTGGGAGCAGTCGACTCCTCCGACGTCCGATGCCGAGGAGCGTATCCGACGGTGCTCGCTTGCTACCCGGAAGCCTGCAGCGTTTGCTAATGAAATTTTATTCTTGTTTTCTTATTTAAAAAAATTTAAAAATATATCATTCTAGTGCTTGTAACTTTTTATAATGGAAGTACAAAAATATATGCAACTATTTAAACTATAAACAAATATATCAAAAAGTGAAAAAAATATAGAATGTATTAAAAACGATAGGGAGAGAGAGCTATAGTTATCCGACGTCGCTCGCTTGCTATCGAAGCCTGCAGCGTTTTTCTAATAAAATTAATTCTTGTTTTCTCATTTTAAAAAGTTAAAAAAATAACATTCTAGTGCTTAAAGTTCATGCAAATTTTTTAGTGGAAGTAAAAAATATATGCAACTATTTAATTAAATTATTAAAAAATATATTGGAAAGTTAAAAAAATGTTGAGAAGAGATAAAAGTATATTAAGATGTGATAAATTTGTGTTAAGAATAGAGAAAAGTGAGAAATGCTTTAATTTTTTCTAAATTATAAGCCATTCTCGCTTCCTAATATATTTTATCTCTTCATAATACTTTCTCCGTTTTTTTATAAGTCATTATGAGTATAGGTACCGAAAATAAAAAAATTGAAAAAAAGTGGGATATTCTAAAAATAAGAAGAAGATAAATAGAGTGGAGATGTTGAAAAGAGAAAATGTTATCCCAGAAAGTAAAAACAACTTATAATTTAAAAAATTTTGAGGAGTCAAAATGAATTATAATTTGAAAGGAAGGGAGTACTTCTATAGCTCTCTCTCCCTCTCGTTTTTAATACATCCTGTATTTTTTTTCACTTTTTGATATATTTGTTTATAGTTTAAATAGTTGCATATATTTTTGTACTTCCATTAAAAAAGTTACATAAAATTTGAGCACTAAAATGTTTTTTTTTAATTTTTTTAAATGAGAAAACAAGAATGAAATTTCATTTAGCAAACGCTGCAGGCTTCCTAGTAGCAAGCGAGCACCGTCGGATACGCTCCTCGGCATCGGACGTCGGAGGAGTCGACTGCTCCCAGCGACTGCTGGGGCGCTGACTGCCGACGATCCCAATCCAGAGTTGACATGCTTAAGTTGGGATTGAAGTTGTATTGGGCTTAATGTTCGGTTGGGCTTAAAGATTTAATCGCAACCTGAAGAATAGAGATGAATGCATAGGACCAATGGGCTGAAATGTTTTGGGGACCTAACATTTCACGGGTCAGCTGTGAGTCTAACCACGGGTGTAAATGTTACTCGCACCCGTACCTATCGGGTGAAAACATGGTATGACATCTGGCTACATAAAAAAAAGTTAAACCTGGTACTACAAGAAACATGTTAATTCGTGACGAATTCATTGTGACAAATTGAAAAATCATCATTAACAATGCAATAGCTTACTAATTGTAACACCTAGTGTTCTCAAGGTTAAGAATAAAAAAATTTCAGAAAGTATGCGAAAGCTAAAAATTTAAAGTTCAAAAGAGAAAAGGAAATCCAAGTTGGTAATTAAAAATTTGAATTCGAATTTGAATTTAAGTTGAAGTTCAAACTTTTCAAAATAAGTGTTGTAATGAGAATAATAAAGATGTTCCTTGAGCGTAATTAAAATTCTGGAATCCTTAAGAAGTTAATGGGTTAAGCCGATAGCCCAATTAAACCGGCATGCCTTAATGCTTTGCTGTCTTCGAAGTTATACAACATGAATTTTGTTTCGAATTTCAACTGGAACCCAAATCAACCGTTATTCATCTTGAAGCCTTCTATCTCCCGGCAAAGTTTCAAATCTTTTAGAGCTTGGGGTGTAATTCTCTCAGACCTCCGAAACTGGTACAAGAAACTGAACTCAGCAATCTTCAGTGTCTCCTTAACAGTTAGCCGTCTTCAAAATTCAATATCTTCCAGATCCTTTCTGATCTACCTGTGCATGTTGGTTAGAGCGAAGACCACAAGTTTATAAACAATTTTACCAAGATTCAAGATTTTTCAAGCTATGGAGATATTTTTTCATACCTTAGAATTCGTTTAATTGATCTGCTTTCAGAATATTTTTCCAAGTCTTCTTATCACTTAGTCAAATTTGAAATCCCATATCTTCTAGCTCCTTTGACAAAATCTTGTGCATGTGATCTATGTTGTAGATTCCACGTCGAAGAGCAATTCTACTAAGTTTTGTTCCAATCGGAGTTCGGAGAGTATTTCTTTTACACTACAGAAAATGGTAGACCGCTCTGTCTTTCAGAAGTTTCAGAAACTCCCTTGTCATTTAATCCTTTTCTAAATTCCATATCCTCGACATTCCTTCGCAAAAACTGTGCATGTCGGTGTGACGGTAGAAGACCTTGTCAAGAACATCTCTACCAAGTTTCGTTCACATCAGAGCTCGGTAGATATTTGTTTAAGACCCCCGAATTTGGTTAACTGTTCTACTTGCTGCAGATTTCCATGTCTCCTTATCGGTTAGCCAAATTCGAAATTCAATATCTTTCAACCTACATGGGAAAAACCTGTGCATGTTGGTTATCTTGTAGACCACAGGGTGAAGAATTGTTCTACCAAATTTCAACCCTTTTCGAGATCGTTTGCTCATTTCCTTTCTGTTCCAAAAATGCCTAAGTATTAAGCCTAACAGCTTTCAGCAGATTTTTTCCCACTATCCTTATCAATTGACAATTTTCGAAATTCCATATCTTCCGCATTTCTTCGAAAAACCCTGTGCATGTCGTTATGTTGGAGAACATATGTTACAGGTACATCCTGCCGAGTTTGAACTTAATCCATGTTCATTTACTGGTTTCGCTTTTGTCCCTAAAATGATCAAGTGTTAAGCCCGGCTGGACTAATCCTGCCCTGTGGGCCCCACCCATCAGCCTCATTCCCCACCCCCTTCCTTCCACCAGAAGCCTCACGCTCCTATAAAATTCATCATTCCAGAAGCACTCTCGTTCTCTATCGCTCTGTCTCTCTCTCGCACCTCTCGACACCCCACCGAGCGCTGATCTAGCCACCTCCTTCGGCAAGCTCGTTGACCACCCCATCCTGTAGCTCTCCATCACCTCAACTCGCGCATCCTGCCCTCAGAGCTCGCGAGATTTGAGTTTTCTCCAATTTTTTGCGATTTTGGACCGCCGACTGTTCTTTAACCAAAATCGGTGGCCTCCTCACTATCTTGCACATCTCCAGGTCCAAAATCGGGGCAAATCGTGGAGTAGTTTGGCGGGATTCTGGACTTCCTCGGCCGTTGCGCGCCTGTACCGCACCCCCTCACAGTGGACAGCCCTCTCCGCTCCTTCTCCACGTCGACAACCTCTGTGCCAGCCTTCTCCTCATCGTTGTGAAGTTATAGGAGCAAGATTCACCGGTTTTCGTCAATGGAGCTGCCCGTAAGACATCGCAGAACTAGCGCCGCCACTGCCTCTCGCCGCCGGTGTTGCTCCGGTGCGGACCACCGTCATTCAACCCCACACCCGAGTCATCCTCGCTGCAAGGATCATTTTCGGCTGAGCCCTCCGGCGCCCGGAGCCGAGCTCTGACGAGCCGCGCTGGCTGTCGCCAGCCATGGCCGGTCGGGCCAGACCGATCTAGGCGCGGGATAGGCTGTGGCCGGGGCCTGATCCCGTGCGGCCACATTTCCCCGTGCGCACGTGTGTGGGTGCACCCCAGAGGCCGGCACGTGGCACCCCCCTTTTTGGCCGATTCTGTTTAAATTCGGAAATAAATTCTTAATTGTCCAAAAATCAGTTAAATATTCCAAAAATCATAGAAAATGCATGAGCGCGAAAAATTGCAAATAATATACCGTTGGAATCTTCTCAGCATGTAGAATATTTTAGAACAATCAAAGTTGTATTTTCTGCAATGGAATTATTTCTATTAATTAATAATGTGCATTATACATTTATGCATACCATCATTTTCATGTATAATTAAAATGTAAAATTTTTTATATTTAGCTTCTACTAATTAATTTATGTCATCCTAGAATTTATGTGCTCGTAGATTATTTATAAATGATTATTTACTCTTAGCAAGGAATTAATTCATTATAAATTCATGGGTTAATAATAAATTGTATAATTTGTTCAGAAATTAGTTTATAGCCCTACTAATAAGTATGAGCAACTAAAATTGTAGTTTATGCCTTCAAGAACCATATTAAGAAAATTTAGAAGCAATTTCCCTGTTATGACCTATTTAGTATAGTATAGAAATTCATTATTCTAGGTAAAAATCAGAACTTTGCCATATAATTACAGATAGCGCACTAATTTGATAAATTCATTTCGCATGACAGCATTCACATATAAACCCTTATCAAATACATTCATAAGCATATCATCGCATGTGAACTTCTCGTCGCATGCGATGACGAGTTAAAACATTAAAATGCTATTAGGTGCATAACTGATCATCGCCTGCATGTCATCTCATACATTTAGAAAGCGACGTGGAAGGCCAGCTGGTGCATCTGGTTGCTCAAGAGCTGTCCGTTGCTACTGAAGATCTCTCTTGTTTGTGCTAACTTTGCTCCAAGCCCAGACAAGCCCCGGTGCATTAACCTCTTTTTAAAGTTCTTATTTTATCACTGTGTATGCTATGTTTAATGTACTGCGCATTAAGTTGTTGGAATTGTTTGGAACCTTAGACTGCATGATAGTATCTTTTACCACTGTTGAGTGTATATTGGTACAAGTAACTCGGTGTAGAGCTAGGCTAAATTTTATTTTATTGTAGAAGTACAGTGAATGTAAAGTCACTCGCGAGAGTTAGGGTTAAAATTATCCTATCACTTAATAAATTGGAGATCGGACAGAGATGTTGTATAGGAGGGCATGGGAAGGCTGGGCCTTCACGGTGGTAGCTTTATCTATGTCGGTTAAGAATCGAGTCGAGTGTGGCCCTGTTGAGCAAGTTTGAACGTACCGATTACATACTGGGGAAGTGGGACTCAAGAAACCGATTTAGCAAAATGCTGTAGTGGTTGGACGAAGCCTATCACTCTTTTGGCGAGGAGTAGAGAAAGATTTATGTTCAACCATGGATAGACCAAGAGGTTATCGCATGGAGGACCCTGTTCTTGGGTGAGGTATGCTTATCGGACCGGCCCTATGGGTTGCACGAAAGGTTGCCACGTGTGGATTTCGGAAAGCGCGTACGTGTTATGTATTTTGAATTTTTCTAGCTGGTGTAAATCGATTATAATCACTGCCCCTCACAGTAACGAGTATCGCTTGTTCACTGCGTCATGTCGTTATAATAACTGGACTAATAGCGCTATATTTTATGCAACTGGTCCCTTTATGTGAGTCAGCTTTATCATATCTTTGAAGTCGGCTGTAGTTGGCCACGTTGACGGGTAAGACTTGCTGAGTATTTGAATGTTCAGAGCTTGGCTCTTTGTGGTTTTTGTGTGCAGGTGATTTCTCTTCCGCTCCTCTGGACCAACAGGTAGAAGTAACTCTCAAGGATGATATTCTCCATTATGACCCTGCTCGCCGCGCTGCTGTTGTGTGCTGCTAGAAGTTGCATCGTATGAGCTCGATGTCATCTTATGCATAGCCTCTAGGATACCCTAGTTTAATTGAGGTTATCGCTTTCGCGCTTTCAAAAATTTTGGTTTTGTAAATTTAAGCAACAGTTTGTAGTATATTTTATCGTGTTTGAGTTGTATTATTAGTTCTCGTTTCACCGAGTGACACCTGATAAGATCTTGTGGTTGATGGATCATCTCTTCTGTGGGACGGTCTGTCACACTAATCTGTGATGTTTTATCAAATTCTTTATAATTCAAACACTAATCAGTGACATTTTGAAATTTTCGTCACAATTCTGTTCACTGATCAAAGACGTTTTTACCCCCCTGTCTCTCCCCAACCTTTACTCACGGAAGCCAGAGCAGGGAACTCTGCATCTCCCCCTTCTCTCCATCCACCGACACCTGAGCACCTCCCATCCGCCTCAAGCGCAGCTCCCCGCTTGCGTCACATCCCTGAGCACCCACCACGGCGCATCCACCCCCGCCGACCCCCACGCCACGCCGTCCTTGGGCCTGCCAACCTTGAGCAGTGGCACGCGCGGCAGCACGGCGCTGGGAGACGGGCGGCCTCGAGCAGCCACGGGGGGGGTGGCCGGCGGGCAGCGGCCGACAGCCTCAAGCAGGTGGCAGTGGCCGGCTGCCTGGAGTGAGCAGCGCGCCAGGCTCCGAGCGGCGGGCGTCCTGGAGTGGCAGTGCAGGCCCGCTTGGGCGGTGGGCGACGGCCTTGAGCGGTAGCTATCTCACATACACACGCACGAGGTCTGCAACTCCTGACTTTTCCCATTCTTTTGACTCTTGATTTCTTGTGATTCATATTGTTTGTAACAATTCTTTTTGAGCAAAAACCTTTCGTAGGAATGAAATTATAGCAGTGCCTTGATCTTATAGTTTTGATGATGCCTATTGATCTGGCCTACTGATAGATGGGGAAGATTTATTGGAACATAAATGTTTCTACCATAAGTTTCGTTCAGAGGTAATATTTTACCTAGAAATATAGTTTGTTAATTAATTAATAGTTTATTGGGGAAAAGCCAATAAAAGGATAATCAAAAGTATAATTTCAACCTTTCAGGTTTAAAGCACATTGACAATCTCTTTATTATATAGCTTGGTTTTGCACGACACAGATTAAAAGAGAGATCATAATTTAGTTTCGGTTGTATTAATTCAATAATAATATCATGATATTCCTAATAGATGTATAAATTAGCTGTTGATATGTACAGGTATTCCTATTTCAGTTTTTTATCATATTGGAAAAATAGTAGAGCCCATGTTTATATGTGAATTGATTGGGACACGTTGTCACACCCCGTTTTAAGGCCAAAACCAAGTAACCCTTTATGTATGCCCAGAAATCAAGTTTTACACATAAAGTGACTTCATTAATAATAAAACAAAATAATGTCACGAATAAAGAGAAAAACAACGATTACAAATGCAACGGAAAGGAAAAACCGAGCGCAGTGCAGCTTCCACAAGCAGTCGACCGGAGAGACAACACGTCTAGACTTCAGCTCCTGTGTCTTCAATATCCTTTTAAACTTTTTCTTCTACTGAGCAGCATTTATAAAGGTAAAGATGAGTACGGGATGTACTCAGCAAGTGTGAGAAAAGATGACATGTGGCAACAAACAAGAGAAAGGCAATATAGGATTTTTTTGCATAATAACACACAATAGAGACACTTTCTATCAAACACCTATTTACTAAGTGATAGACATCGCACCTATAAACTAACGTGTCTATAGCCTACTCGGCTGTAGCACCACCAATCACAGTCTCCCACTGTGATCACCAACCAAACCATACCAAAATCCCACTAATCATATGAAGATACATGCAATGCTCATGACCATGAGCACGACTGTCTCCACCACTTACTACGCCAGGCCGCGTCCATTCTTGGCTCATTCTTGGCTCGTGGTTGTACGGTGACACATGGGTGGTTGCTCCACGAACCGGTTCTTAGATTTGAGAAGATAAAATACTAAGGGACAGTGTCGGTAACCCCGCATACAGCCCTACACAAACTATATCCTCTAAATCACTATTCTTCAAGTTACTATTAAATAACCCATTAATCCTCGTCAAGCAAGTATGATAATAAATACAATTAATACCACCCCTCCCGACAACAGCAAGCTAAACATGTAATCTACCCAACAAAAAGATAAACTAGGGCGACAAGGCATAATACGAAAAGACTAGTTGAATTTTTTATAATAGGTGCGCATTCAATTTGATACAAGTATGCAATCTACAAGATAGAGGTTTTGTAAAGTAGGCACAAAATGGTCAAGGACACTTACCTCTGTAATAGTATCGCTGCTCAATGATCTAGAGTCATGATCTGAAAGTCTTTGTGGCTTGGATCCAAAGCGTATCTCTCTAAATGCACAGACAAAATAGACAAAGAACCACAATTCAATCACAACTATGCATACAACAGAAGAGAATCAATGAGATGATGTCATGAATTCATAGTTTATTTCTTTACAATCGTTTTGATATAAAATTCACTTAAATCAGAGCTACGGTTGAAAAGTTATGGTGTTTAGAAGGTTCAGAGACTAATCTATAATTAAATTAAAGATCTGAGAACTTAAGTGCAAATTATTATATTAAAACAGTAAGATATATTAATTTACAAAACGTTAGGATTTAAAATGGGATTTATCAATTGATAGAGATTATTTATAATTTATTAAAGTTATAACAACTTAGTTGTAAATGATATAAATATTCTTATATTAACATTATACTGCTTTCTATTATTATATTTATTAAACAGTATCAAAATTTATTTTTATATTATCTCTATTAATTTTTTATTATTATTAATGTTACTTTTAGTATTATCATCAACAATACAAATATCATTATATTTATATTAGCTATAAATATGATTATCATTATTATCATATTCATCATTATTATTTAT
>BCLF01000286.1:11540-34200 GCA_001602275.1 Zoysia japonica
AAACTAAAACTATATAGATTGGGTGACTAACTATTTATACATATTATTTTTTCTAAAACATATATAATTATTTTATTAGATAAATCATATTATAATTATTACAAAAAATTAAAACTTTAAAACATCTTATTGAAAAACTTAAAACTATTAAAAAACACATTATGATTACACAAATTTATGTTTGGATTTTCTCTTACTATTAGTTTTAATTAGAAGCCTTTAAGTTTGAAAATACATGAGTTAGACAAGGAGTTGTCTACTATTCAAAATAAATTAGAAGGTACAGAGAGAAAGTAAAAAATATTTGGAAATAAATTTTGAATCTTAGAATGACAACTTAAAATAATGAATGGGGGGTAATTTATAGTGTTGAATCTGTAGTGGGACCCATAGTATGATATTTATAATCACAGTTTGGTAGGGCAGATAAAGATATTTATGGGGCCTATGTGTCGAGGACATGACCGCTACTCCTATTATAACTCCAAACTTGACAGCAGTGAATTAATTCAGAAGATTTAGGTGCACACCTTAAATTTCAAGCAAGATACATTGCCACATTAAAACAAATCTATGTATCAACTTTTCTTAATTCTTGTGTCTTGTAACAGTGACATAGAATTAGATAGTATATAACACTATTATAAGAATTTATCTATGAACTAGTTAATTTCCCAGTGCGTTGCTCTGGGAATAAACTTATGGATGGTTAGACGGTGGTATTAAAATACAATTTCAATTTTATATAACTAAACCTTCCTATAGGATTGTAAATGATACTTCAAGAAAAATGTTATTAGGCTTGCCGCGGGCATCATTGATATTACTAAGGCATGAAAACAGCAAAGGCATGGTATAGATAAGGGAGCGGCAAGTGTAAAATATTCCAAAGCAGATTAACTGGCTCTTAATGGCAGCTAACATCACATTCTTATGATTTTGTGCATGTACACCTAGTGATGGTAACAGGCAGAGATTTTTTATTTAGCCTACCCAAGTGTGGGGCTCATAAAAATTGGGGCCTAATTTGAACAATATGATTGTATCTAGTACATCAGTGTAGCAACTGAACCATTTTTTATCTAATATGCTTACTAAGAAAATGTTTATCACTATGATAATTTATATAGAGTTATGGACACAACCAAAAAAAAAGTCCCAACTGAAACAATCTCCATAGTGATGTATGCACAATACAGGGAGGAAAAATAACCTTTAGAGACTAGAGCTTCACCATCACAGCAGTGTTAGTTCGAGAAATTTACGGAGAAAAGCTAACTTTGCAGGGTGTCCACTATCTGCAGTTAAAAATACAATAAAATAAATACTATAAACTTGCAACAAAACTTGTGACTAACGACTTGTTAGTAAAGACCTCTATTGGCTTCGAAAAGAACTTTTATTGATCATATATTTGAAAATGACTGGTCGTTTGAAAATGATATAAATCATGAAATGCAGAAAGAAAATGGATAATAAAAAAATATAGAAATATAAAATACATACCTGGACAGTGAGCTTGTTTGTAGGTTACATAGTTTCTACTCCATCTGTCAATCCTAGTATTTTAGCAATTTCTCCAGCTACATATAACCTCTTGTTTAGAAATGACAATGAACAGTTCAAAAAAAGAAATGACAACAAAGTAGTAAAAATGCCAACAGAGCAGTAAAAATACAAAGAGATAGAGACATGAAAGCAGGGGAGCCCAGCAAAACAACAACCCGAATGCAGTCGTACTAGCCCAAATGTTCAGACAAACTAAGAAACCATAATCTAGAAACTAAAAGAACAGGTGAACAATATTTGGAACCTACAGTTGCAGTTTGTCTCCACAAACAGGATGAAGTCGCTGACATCAGTATTACGACGGTATGGAGATTAGATTTCTAAACAACGACATCAAGGTGGGATGAAGTTGTTGCCATGGAATAAATTTCTCCAGGCTCTTTTTCCACTTTATCATTATTAGATCCAATGACGATGATGGGCTAGTGAGTAAATCTTCCCTCAAATCGATTTTGAATGATTTTGAGTTGGAAGGTTAGGCTTAGTTTTCATGTTGGTCGCCAATCTTTGGGCATATGTTCTCCCACTGTTTATTGAGTCTTCGCCTGTGCGGCCATCCATATGAATCTTCGTACAGGTTGAGGACTGAGATTTGGAACTACTTATGTATGAGTACATGGAGGAAAAAGAGCAGTATCTAAGTATGCTTAGATATATTAGCCTTATATATAATTCAATCTGCTTGTAATTAGCCTAAAAAAAGCCATTTCAAGTAGACCAACACATATCTAGAAAATCTGTTTCAAATGATAGTAGATTCCTAAGGCTTGTGAGGCTTGAGAGGAGTGTTTCTGTTTGATATTCTTGGAGTCGATGATTGATCTTCCAAGAAGATTATAAAAGTCATCATCAAGTTTGTGAGTGGTTTCATGTCCTCCGTTTGAAAAGGGCTCGCCCGAGTTAAGGAGTTGATGTCACACTTGACAGCCTCCTTGAGATCGGATACGAACATGATGACCCCAAATGGGCTCGGCATCTTCATCGTGGCTTACCCTGAGTGAATAGCAAACATGAACTTCCGGAGAAATGGCCTCCTAAAAATGCAGTTGTATGCCAAGTCGAAGTCCACCACCTCGAAGGTGAGGGTTTCTCGATGCTTGTTATCTCCATGACCGCATGCTATGGTCAAGTTGGTTTTCCTAAGCGGTCTGGATAACAAGCCCGGAATTGTAAAGTTAACAAAGGCAAGCCCATCTACTCCTAAGTATACTTCATGAGGAGACAAGTGTTGCACCTGTTCAGTGAGGATCTTGGTGATGTTGTTGCGATGCACGGTGGTGGCCTCGAGGCATCGGTGGCTGGCATGGAGCGGTGGCAGCGTGGGCTCGAACTTTTTTTTTTTAAATGGAGTGGGTAGGCGGTGGATATAACACTCCCGCTGCATTAGGAAGCTCTAATGCAGGCGGTTTTAGTTTTAAGCTTGAATAAATACGCGATTTTTATCGATTATAGAATGCCAGCGGAATGAAGTATAGATGCTTTTAGGTCAGTGTGCAAAAACCGTTTTTGTAGTAGTGAACTTATCTAATATGGATTATAAGTGGTGGGAAGGGAAAAGTGGTAAAAAACTAGTATTTGTAGCTTATGTGTCCTAGTACAAAATGTAAAATGGATTATAGGTGATTTTGGATATAATCACTTATAAGTTTTAAGTGTTTGGTAGAGATTATAGCGTAATTTATGATAATCATTAGTAAAAGCAACTCCATAATCTCTACCAAAGAGGGCTTAAGTGTCCGTCACAGAAAATTGCTCCCTATGTTCATTTTACTTGTGATTCTAGCTCTAGGTACGAAAATTAAGTATATATGAAAAAGATATGGTACACACAAACTAAAATTAGGAATAAACTTAGTAAGAATTATGGGTTTGCATCGATCTTTCTTAATAATGTGTTTGATGCAACTATTTCACAACTAAATTTGAGGTTCTCCCAAAAGCTTTGTCAAAGAAAGATTCAAATTGAATCAAGTAGTGTTGCTTGCGTATGGTCAGCTAGGATAACTCAAATGTGCCAATTAAAGCTCCATGCTTGCTTCTTGGTTCAGGGTGAGCAACATGGAAGTCTTCTTTGTAGCGCTGTCAAATGAAGCTCGAGCGCGCAAACTACTCAAGTTCGGTTTGTTAAAGATTTGATTCGAACTCGGCTCAAAAGTTGAACGAGCTGAACTCGAGCTCGGCTTGATAAAGCTCGTTGCTGTGAATTATTATTATTATTATATTATTTTATTGTTAATTTATCAACTTTATAGTCTAAAGTAACCTTTTATAATTTATTTTTAATAACATTTATATATATTTATTGTTGTCGAACCTAAATGGATCCGAGCTCGAATAGGCTCGAGTTCAAATACAGATGAGCTTGAGCTTGACATGAAGATTGAAGTTCAAATCAAGCTCACTCGAGCTCGAGCCTAGGCCATCCAGGCTCGCTCGAGCTCGAGCTCGGCTAGCTCGGCTTGAGTTGAACTCGAGCTCGAGCCTAGGCCATCCAGGTCGCTCGAGTTTGGCTCATTGACAACCCTACTTCTTTGATCTGTTTGGTATATTTTCACAAGCTTCTCTATATCAAATTTAAAGGGAAATGCTTACAAATAGTAGGGAACGGATTTCCCTACCAATTTTTGCATGGAAAGATCCTAGGGATATATTCAACCAGTGGAGAAATTGGGTGTTTCCCTGCGACTTTGCACTGTAGGAGAAATGGCTCACGCGGCAGCTACATCTTATGTGGAGAAGCCTGTTCCCTTGGATTTCATCTTGCCGCCGCACCGAGAAGGAGGTTGATACTGAGGAGAGGGGCCGCCGCGCCGAGGAGAAGGAGCCAGGGGAGCCACCGCGCGGGGAGGCCGACGACGGCGAGGAAGGGGAGCTGCCGCGCCGAGGACATTGACGCCGAGGAGGAGGAACCAGGGGAGGACGCCGCGCGGAGAGGCCGACGCCGAGGAGGGGGCCGCCGCGTTGAGGAGGAGCGAGGGGAGCCGCCGACGTCGAGGAAAGGGAGCCGTGTCCCGCGCCGTCGTCGCCCCCTGTGTCGCACCGTCGTCGTCGTCGTCCACCTTGCGCCAACCGCCGAAGGCCCCTACGCCGAGGCACGCGCCAACCGCCGAAAGCCCGCGCTGTGCCGCTGCCACCGAGGCCTCCGTTCCGTTGTCGCCGCCCCGGCCGTAGTGCCGCCGAAGCCCCTTGCCGCCGTGCCTCTTGCCGTAGTGCCGTCGGGTCAGATGGCGCCCCACCGCCGAGCCGGATGCCACCCTGTTGAAGCCGCATGCCGCCGCAGAGAGAGAGAGGGGGGGGGGGGGGGGGGGGGGGGGGGGGGGGGGGGGGGGGGTGGGGCGGCTCGGTGGTGTTTTTTATTGCCCGTACGGTGGTGGACAGCTGGGATCGATCGAGAGCGTGTTTTTTCAGTTGATCCGACGGTGGCCGAACCATTTGAGGGGTGAGCAAGGATTGCTGACGTGGACCGCGACGCAGAAGCCCTTGTGCACGCGGTTGCGTAAAAGCACCGCTGGCACAAATGTTGCTAATGCAGCCGGTTATCTTAATATTTCATCTGTATTATAAGGAATATTTCTGCAAACGATATTTTACAGAAGCCGTTTGCATTAGATTTTTTTCTTCGTGTGGTTGATTTGTAGAACTCATCTGCTTTCTAGTAAAAAAGGTGTCAAGCTAAATGCTTTTTGTAATAGTGATTATTTTGCCAAACACTTTCGATATAAAAATCAAATTATGTGGATAAGTTGAAAATGTGATTTTTATTAATAATTTTTTGGATAATCATAATTTCTAGCAAAGGGCCCTTGTATTCCCTCAGAGCAATCTATGCATGGGTCTGGCTTCAACTGCCAAACCTATCACACAGGTTGTATCTAGTGTAGCTGCCACCTCAGCGGTGTGCACACGAGTGAGACACAAGATATTGTCTAGTTGGAGTTTTATTTCAACACTGATTCACACGTTAACTCGGCAATGAAGGAAACGACACTGACATACACCGTTCTTTAATTGTTATCTTTGGAACTAGAATTCTTGTCTTAGTTATGATAACAATTCAAGTATGGAATGATAAACAAGGAGACGTCAGATTGTCCCAGCTTGGTGATTGCCTTTGGATCAGGTGTACCGGTACAGTAAACTTGTAATTCAAGCTAGTCACAAAATTCTAGAACAAAAACTGCAAGTCACCATGTTGCAGACAGCCACGAAGCCAACCCAACTGGCAAAGGCTGATCTGGAGAGGGAGCTAAGCTAGCCACATGTAACAAGCGAGCTTCTGAAAGGATACTATTTCAACTGTCTATGATCTATGGATTAGATAAAATATTTGGTCATGATAATATGTTTCCATTTGAATGCCATAAAACTAAGCTACGTGAATTTGTGCACAAACCTGTAGCGTGCGGTCTCGACATTGCATGTCAAGATAACATCGAAAAATAGTTGAATCTAATTAAGTTGAACTGTAAAGAGATATCCTTATGGGATACCTACGCCGCTGTCAGTCTCAACTACGGATCATGATGTAGATCAGAACCAATGGAGAAGCCAGTGCTCTGAAGCATCCGATTCGATCGCTTTGACTTCGTGTGTGACCACGTAAGCATCCACGTGGGTGCTGATGGTGCCGCGCGGAGCACCCCCAGCCTTGAATAAGATTCCGTGGAGCCTAGCCGAGTCAGCTGTCAGATTTGCATTCCTTCCGGTGATATTATTCGCATCGTGCGAGTGGATAGACGCTCTCACCCTCACGCTTCAGGTTAGGTCTTGCCTTTACTCGTTGTATGCTCCGATCTTTTTATCTCCGACAGAAATGATTGGATACACCAATGTGTTACGTCACCGTGTTTTTTACACGGTTACATCACCACGTTACTAGTTGCTGTTTTCTTGTTTTTCTCTCGAGTCACCTTTTTATATGGAGTAAATAACTTTTGTATGCTCTCCGGAATTAAAAATTTACACTGTTTATTTTTAATATTATATTTGATCATTGATCTTACTAAAAATATAATAAGTATCATATATTTTATTATAATTCATTGAAAAAGGTCCATTTTACTTCCCGGACAATCCACTTTCTCTGTTTAACACCCTAAACAAAATTTTGGTTTAATTTACTCGCTCAAATTATTCAAATTGGTGCAATCTACTCTCTTATGCAATTTCTCTTTTTTACTTCTCTTTGTAAAATTTGAATTTGAAGCTCAAATTTTGTACAAAGGTAAATGATAATACACTCAATGTTAATAAAATATATTATAACTTTTTTTGTGACACTACTTTATGTATTTTGTTTACAGGTTGTTAATATAGTATTAGATGTGTCGGGATCATGTACTCTGGGTACTCAATGATCCGCACTCGTATACGTGACCAAGGCCTCGAGGGATTTTGGGGACGGACTACGGTGCACGAACACGCGATCCGACTCTCGAGAGGGCGATCTACGAAAGCCAAGTCTTAGCCGCATCTAGTGCTAAGACGTACGATGACGCCGACCTCCGAAGGCCGACCCCCGGTGGCCGACCCCTGAGGGTAGGTGCGGCGTTATGTCGTATTTATTCCGACGGCCAACCGCCTACCGTCTCGACGGGACGGGACGGGTTCACCACGACGACACTGTGGCTGACGCTACAGTACCGGACGGGCCACGGGAGTCAACGGACAAGACCCGGCGGCACTATGGCTGACGCTACAGTATCAGACTGATGCTACAGTACCCGGCGCGACACGACGGGCCACGCCTCTGCATGGGCGTAACGAATGATGACGACGTCAGTGGAGAACCCACCTGTCAGCGAGACAGTGAAACCGTATAGAGCCCACCATTTTGTAACCCCGGATCGCCCTATATAAAGGGAGGTCCAGGAGCGATAGAGAGAGGTCGAAACCCTGAGCTCTTGCGGGCAACCGCTACGCGCGCGGGCAACCCCACGAACACGTGCATCGAGCACCTCACGACCTAGACGTCGGGTCCTCTCTCGAAGTGAGAGTCCGACCCTTTGTACTCATCCACCGATATAAAGCACCCCCTGGACACAGGGTATTACACCCGTTCGAGGTGGTCCGAACCTGGTAAAAAACTCCCGTAGTCTTCCGTAGACTAAGCCACATCGAATACGAAGGCACACCACCCCTCGATCGTATTTCGTACTATGCCGGTGGTCAGAACATCAATAAGATGCTATTAAATTATGAATATTATTTTGAAAAATATAATCTATTTTTTTAGCATGGGGAATGACATATTTTGCCACCATGCAAATTTGAGCTTCAAATTCAAATTGTACAAAGAGAAACGAAAAAGATAAATTGCATAAGGCGGTAGAGTGCACCAAGTTGAATAGTTTTAGGGATTAAATTGAGCCAAAATTTTGTTTAGAAGGTTAAATGGACAAAATGAATTGTTCAGGGAGTAAAATAGGCTTTTTCATAATCTATTTTGTCATTAAAGGTTATGTCACTTATCTCTTAGAAATGAATGATGCATGTATAACTTCGCGAACAATTAGTCTTTGGTTAACCTTGTCACCGTGAAGCCAACTTGAAGTATTATGCCACACACTGTATTATCTTGTAAGATGCGTAAGTCATCAGCTCCCGTCATCAAAACGTGGAAGATAGCATCAGTAACGTATCTTTGAAATTTCTCTGTTACATCAAGGCAGTCCCACTGTAATTTCCACGAAGTTAACGGATGCGTAAGTTTCCATAAAAAAATGAGGTAAATTATTAGTCGTCATCATTGAAGAGTAAGCATTCTAGCCAAGCTTCAAAAATATGTTACACGGTCAGAAAATAGATATTATCGGCCCCACTAGTCAGTTAATAAAAAATGCCAAAATAATAATATGCTAATTATAGGCAATCACCTAACTGACCCACTTCTTGTTCATGTTATTATTGTTCTATAAGTAGACCGGCCGCCGTTCTGGGACAGTAGTGTGTGTAACCTCAATATAGATCCCGGGTGGCCCAACCGCCGCCAGATTACTTTAATTATATTGTTATTCGAACGCCCACGCCCATGCCACCGAATTGTTATTCTAATCCATATGTATTTTTGGGTTTTGCATCTTGCAAAGTTGCAGGAGCAAATTAGAACGCTGGTTCCGGCGCATTCAAAGTTTGAAACTTAAAGTGAAAGCTTTCACACCGATTTTCCTTTTGGATGAACTCGGAGAGCCACGCGCTGTCCATGTTCCGCTCGTCCGAGTCTCCAGACAAGAAATCTTAGACCCACATACAGGCACAAGAGAAATAGATAAAAGAAATATATCAAAATTACATATCAGCTCCTGCTGTATCATGTGGTCATCATATAACGAACTCATAGAAGCACTGTTGGGCAAAACCATAAACATAGATTAACCGCAAGTACGAAAAAATGTCCACCAGAAAGCTAACACTGAGGCACCGCTGTGCTGAACCACTCGATTGCTTTTCAGTACAAGAATTTGAATTCCAAATAACTTTATAACCTCATATGTTGGCGCCTTAAACCAATACATGTACTAGCTAATTATTAATACAACACAATCATCATCATCCACGCTGGTGCATAATGCATAATGGTGTGCCCCGGACAGCAGGATTAACAAACTGTACTGGACGCCACTTCCAGAACGGGGTGCTCTCCAATCCAAGCACCTGACTTGGATTCTAGCCTTGCCTTGCTGCCCCTGTTTTCGAGCAACTTGCGTCCAAGATCCAAACGTCAATCTTCTGCCCCATTCCGCCCTGTTCGCAAGTTATCACTTTAACAGTGAAGGGCTGCAGCACTACGGTTCCAATAAGAAAAATACTGCTCCCTCCGTCGTGTTTTTTTAGATTTTCAAACATCTTCTTTGACCATTTGTCTTATTCAAAAAAATTGTGAAAAATTAATTATTTTATTGTGAAATAATTTATTATTAAAAATACTTTAAGCTTGATTTGTTTGTTTTTGTAATTTTATATTTTTTAATAAGATGAATGATCAAATGTCGATTTTAAAAAGTTAAAAATATTACTTGTTTTGAGACGAAGAGAGTAAGTAACTAAGAGCAACAGAGAGAGACAGCCACGGGGAATGCTTGAAGCTACAGTCCAGGTGTGTTATGGTTAACCAACCCGGCCGGGCATGCAGACCAATTGATGATGATTAGTTTCCGATGATGGATGTCAGAACTGTCCCATATTTTGAACCAAATTATTGATACTGTTGTTAGTGTGTATTACTATAATACAAGTAATGTGCACCTGTCAGTTGCCGATTCAACAACTGCGCAAGGCATGCTCAAGCTGGTCGGGATTAGAAAGAGCATCTGGCCAAAGAAGCACTGCTACGAAAAGACCCTTCAATATTGGGTTATAAAGTTCTGCAGTGTCAGTCAAATTATGCGACACTTCTCATACGACACTGCTGTAAAGGGTAATCAATGTCAGTCCGTAGAAACTGACATTGAATCAAATTATCATTGTCGGTCAAATGGCATCATCTAGCCGACACTGATAGCAGCGTCTTTAGTGTCGATCAGGCTAATGACAACGAGACCGACAATAGCAATAACAACAGCAGTGTCGACTGACATGATATCATTTGACCGACACTAATAACAACAACAATATCGAACAACATGATATCATCTAACCGACACTGCTATTAGTCACGCCAGTGTCGCTCTTTTGATGCCATACGCCCGACACTGCCATTTTCACTGTCGTTTCGGTTATGTTGGCGTCATGCAACCGACACTGCTCTCACTACCAATAGTGTCGATCTCAAGGATGTCAATTTTGCCGACATTTTCCACAGGACTCTCATGTCATATATTATGACATCACGTGCCCGACACTACTTTCTGGATTAGGGGTGTCGGTTTATGTAATGTCACATAACCGACACTTTCATATATTTGAATAAGAGCCATCTGAATAACACAAATCAAATGCAAATAACAGATTAATAAAATATATTGACAGAGACAATGTATTCAGAAAGTGAATGTTTAGGGTCACATATGTACACAAGTTCATCCAATGCAGCAGCTTAATTTACACATATACATGAATATACATACTTCACATAGAACTAACAACTAAAATTTCATTTGCTCAGCCAACTCCGGTCTTATTCATTAATTCTCTTCTGTCCAGCCTCAAAGTTTTGCCGAATTAGTTCAGAATTGTTATATTTCTCGCACCAATGAGAAAGTTCTTCGTGTCTTGTCACATCTCCTTCTGGCTCAAAATATTTACCCATTGGATGAATAAACTCATGCATCATGAAGCGGATCATCCGAGATGCAATGTCATAGAGTGTGACTTCATCATATTAGCTTCTTTGCATTTGCACCTGCTTGTCTAGCTGCCAATATTAAGAATATAATTAGTAATTACTAAAATACAAATATCAATACAATGTGAAAATGCATATAACAATATTACTAAAAGTACTTACATTTTTCCATACATAATCTTACTTAGGTAATGTCATATATTTTTCAGAGCCAACTTCTATGAATTTGCACACATAGTAGCCACAATGCACATTGTTAGGAGCCTTTTTTTTTTGCAAACAAAATGGAAAGATTAAAAGTCTCAAAGATATAGACAAAAATATAGTGATATAGATTATTGAATTATGGTGTAGTAGTACCAGAAAATGTCTTTTGTACGATAATTTTTCTTTCCGTTTTGGATGGTATTTTCCTCCAAGCTTGATGTTGAACCGGTAAGCGTTGTCACCAATAAGAAATATTGTGTCATGATTATGAATATCAGATCACTAAAGAATTAAAATGATATTAGAAGTCATTACGCATCAAGGACTTCTAAGAAATCATTGTAGGTGCTCCACTCATGATCAAGGGAGTCAAATACCCAAGCCTTTCCTAATTTTTGATATATCATGAAAGCAATCCAATGATCGCTATAACAAAAGTACACTTAATCATGTTAGTGTTTGAATTTATTAGTCAAAAGTAGGGTTTAAGTAAGTGATAGAGCAAAGCATACTCACTCAAAGTTATAACCAGCAATGATGCGCTCCCTGTCCCGGCAATTGTACATGACACTACCTATGTAGGCTGCTACAACATTTCTAGCATTTTTGACCATCAAATTATAGTATGCCTTTTGGTCATTCTTCCTCTTGCCCTTCAAGTCAGGGTGGTCCACAGGGACATTGATCGCTGATTGCCTTATTGCTGTTGGGTTAAGATACCCGACTTTCTTATCCGCACCACAGTGGAAGCACATTCTAAAAACATGAAACAATATATAGTCAATTATGGTGTTAATTAATAGTATTACTAATTATAAGGTTATTATTGTTTGAAACACTTACAAGCACCATACGGTTATGAGAGTGGCATCCAATCTCTGAAGTCGATAGAGGGCATGATGTCTTTAAATGGCACATTTAGATCCATTGGCACAATGCTAAAATGTTCCCTAGGAATCTTAGCTTGAATAAACTGAACACCTTTAGAACATGCTTTTAAGTACCGCCCATAAAATCTACGCATCATCCAGTCCTTCTCATTGAACATACGGCTTGATGATAGTGGCCTGTCATGTTCGAACTCAGGAAAATCATCCTCTATAAGATCTCAAGATCCTTCAGGAAGACCCTCGGGTACCAGAGGCGTGTGCTCCACCAGTCCCTTTTTCTCATAGGTGTATGGTTCTTTCATAACCTTGAAGAACGTTTGAACTATAAAAGAAAATATTAATGTGTGTTCTACACTTTAGCGGTTAACATACTAGTTAATAGAAGGTGCTGACCTATACTCTTGCTGGATGTTGAGTCTGTAGCACGTGTCGGTTGAGGCGTAGGGAGATCATCAATAGGCTTCTCAGCAACACCCTCGTCCTCATGTGTCTCGAGAGGCGGAGGGGTCCATGATATGCCCCTCAGCAGCAGCAGCCTCATGCTCATGTCTCTCGAGAGGCGGAGGGGGGCCTATGAGAGGCCCCTCAGCAGCAGCAGCCTCATCCTCATGTCTCTCAGGAGGCGGAGGGGGTCCATGATAGGCTCCTCCGCAACATCACATTCATTCTCATGTCTCTCGGGAGGCGGAGGGGGGCCCATGAGAGGCCCTCAGCACCAGCACCTTCATTCTCTTGTGTTGGAGAAGACCGAGGTGAAAGTGATAGAGTAGGTTGAGACACTGGTGTCATTTCAACTGCAGATTGCAAAACAATGTCTCGTCGGTGCCAAAGAACAAAATTATTAATGGCATCTCCCAGAGTGTCAATCCCCTCTTCCTCATCAGGATAATCGAGACCAAAATCAAGATACTTGTCATCTACTACCTTGATTAGTTGCACCTTAGCACACTCTGGCGGAATAGATACAATATGAAATGTACGACCAATCATTGCAATGCCTTCTGCAACCTTGATGCTCCTTTTCCTGCCAAGAGCCATATTCAATGAGCAAGGAGTATTCTCGATTATATCATCCATTGGGTACTTAGTGGCTGGTTGAGGCGCGGACCCATGGCTGCTTGGAGACAGGTTTTTAGTAGTTGAAGTAGTCTCGATGTTGCCGTTGACACTGATTCGGACATCTGGTACAGCAAATGGTTGAATGAAATGTGGATTTTTTTTGAGTAATTGGAAGAAGTTTTCTTTTCACTTCTCATGTTCATCATCCTTGTTGGGTGGATCACGCTTCTTGTAGCTGCTCACGTCGTCCGGGAACCCTAATTTCTACGCAGCCATTGAAGAGACGGCTCGTGTACGACCTCGATGTTCCTCGTTTTCAAGGGCAACAGTAAGCTGGTCTCTTTCCCTCTTTGGCTTAAGGTGCCTTCCTTCTCCTTTGCAGCTAGCTCCATGGCTTTTTGTACAACTTCACTAATATCTGAGCTTTTAGAAATCAATTGCCCATCATCAGTTGACTTGGATTGACCCAAGACCCAGTTTCGAGTGCGTTCATTGCATCCTTCTAGTGGGTTCGGTATCCCAGCTTCTCGATCCTGTTGTTCTTTTAGCCTTCACTTTTTGATTTTAGCTGCATATCCACCTGGACCGAGATTAGGACGCATCTTGTTTTTTTACTTAGTTTCTTAAAAGACTCGCTACTCTTTAAAGCATTTTCAAATGTCATCTTCTCAACAAATGCTTTCCAATCATCAGGTGTGATGAAACTAAACTTGTTGAATGGTGTCAGACCCTTTCAAACATATTTCTTATTAAGGTTCGTACTAAATGTCTGAAGGCATCTTCCCATTGTGTAGAGAGAAGCATTTTTTGCACGGTCAAGGCAATCTGTGGGGAAAAGGTACTTTGCGCACAAGCTGTCTCACAATTCATTCTTTTCTTCCGAGACACTACACCAATCATGAAATGTAATCCTAACTTTTTCTCTTACTAAGACACCACAATCATTACGTCATTTTGCGTTGATTCCTTCTGGCTCCACAGGTGCACCACATTGGTCGGCAACTTCTACAGCAAAAATTCTAGCATGTAGCTTGTTGGCTTTCCTGGAACCACCCTTTCATCTCTTCTGTGAAGTGGATGATGTGGGGGCGGTCGTGTCCTCAGTCGGCAGTGTCGCTTCTTCATCAGTGAAATTAAGTCGTCTAGTGCTTCGAGCGGGAATATGCTACGAAAGATAGAGTTATATAAGGCTTTTCCGATTGAGTTCAAATGAACAGTGTTAATTTAACTATCAAATACCTCATCGGTTGGATTGTGGGGTCTTCTTGCGGCAGGCGCTGCCTTTTTGCGCACGGAGGATAGGGAGGGGAAGGTTCTTCAAAAGATGAGCTACTTGAGCTTTTGGGAGAAGAAGCAACTGGTGTCGATGCATCAACTTTCTCCATTGTAGAGATTGTGTACTAAAAAATAGAAAAATATATATCATTGTATCTGAATGGATATTGAAAAGAAGAGGGTACAGGTGTCATATATATTAGAGTCGATCATAGTAGTGTCGGTCAAAGATGATGTCAGCAATACCGACACTATACGGTAACAGTGTCGGTCGTAGACGTCATCAAATCGACATTGTTATTCACACAACAATTTCACAGGATTCGCATAGGAATTTCACAGGAATCACATCAAATTCACAGGAGAAACATATGAACCAGCAATTTTACCATTCTACCAAAGAATATCTTACAATGTATCCATAAACTAAACAATAATATGTATATACATCAAAAATGTCATATAGAATTTCGAAGCCACAAGAATTCAGAGGAGCAATGGTGGGAG
This sequence comes from Zoysia japonica, assembly GCA_001602275.1. Taxonomy (NCBI): domain Eukaryota; kingdom Viridiplantae; phylum Streptophyta; class Magnoliopsida; order Poales; family Poaceae; genus Zoysia; species Zoysia japonica. Next base: position 26,331 of record BCLF01000286.1, read on the forward strand.
GGGATGCGACTTACAGTTTGCAGATTGTCGGAATGGGGGACGGGAGGCGGCTTACCGAGAAAAAATGTGTGAGGGTACTTACATTAAGGTTCCGAAGTGGGTGAGGGGGAGAGGAGACGACGGTCAGGAGATCAGAGCCGTAGCAGGAAACGCGGTGAGCGCCGAGGTTGGAGCCGAACGCACAGCCGAATGCTGAAGGACGACGTGCAGCCGTGAACGGTGCCGGAGCCAAGGAGAACGATCGACTAGCCGCGGCCGGTGCCGAAGCAGCAACGATGGGAGCGGCGACAGCGGGTTTAAGGTTCAAAAAAAAATTTGGTAGCGTAACGGTGTCGCGCGGGAAATAAAAAGGCCACCAGGTTTAGTGTGGAAGGAAGCGACAAGGCCTACTTATATAGTAAGAGTAACAACGTCGGACACCATGACGTCACAGTAATCGACACTACAAAAACTGCTAATAAGAAGTAGTTATTTCTTTACTGTTTTTTCTGGATGTATATAATGAATTTTGATCTACAATTTGATTTTACTAAATTGCATTGTGTAAGTAACCTGTCAAATTTCTGTTTGAAATTTTTTGAGTCTTTTCATGAAATTTTTAGTTCAAATGGAACTATAGGTTACCAATCGTATGGCACTATACGTTATGAGTACAAGAAAATGTTGAATGTAGGTCAAAAGTGATTACAAAATTTATAAAAAAAACATTCTATAATGAAATAGTAATGCTTATCATCTAGAAAACATTGTACAGGATAATGGAACATTTGGCGCGTAAAAAAAATTGAAATAATTTAAGTTATGTTTGTTGAGTGACATTGTAATTTCGGTCATGCCAACCGAAACTACAAAAGTAAAAGACTGACACTGTTGTCTTTGCAATGTCGGTCGTTGCTGATTTCAGCTTGCCCGACACTGTTAACAATTTTAACAATTTCTTTAATTTTTTTTCTCGACGTATATAATGAATTTTGATCTACAATTTGATTTTTACTAAATTGCATTATGTAAGTAACCTGTCAAATTTTGTTTGAATTTTTTTGAGTCTTTTCAGGAAATTTTTAGTTCAAATGGAACTATAGGTTACCAATCATATGGCACTATATGTCATGAGTACAAGAAAATGTTGAATGTAGGTTGAAAGTGATTACAAAATTTATAAAAAAAATATGTTCTAAAATGGAATAAGAATGCTTATCATCTACTAGAAAACATTATACAAAAAAATGGAACTTTTCGTGCTTAAAAACATTGAAATGTTTGAAGTTATGTTTAATGAGTGATGTTGTAATTTCGGTCAGGCAGCTACCGACACTATGGTTGTAAATCTCCGATACTATCTGCGGTAAAGGTATGCCAGACTGACTTTCCCTTCGACACCCTAGTTCAGCTAGCGTCCCATCATGATGCGGTGACTAGGGAGGCTGAGGTGACCATCAAGCGCTTCTCCACCAAGGTGGCCAGGTCAGCTGTTCAAGAGGAGGATGAAGAGGACTTCGACATGGAAGACTCGGACATAGACTCGGACCTCGACTACGGTTTGCGCCGTGTCAACCAGCTCCTGCTCTGTTCCGACCCGCGCCAGGTTCGATCCGTTTTGCCCTCAAGCCTTCGGCATGAACTGCTTCGGCCACCCTGTTCCCCACCGGATTTGATCGCGTGCCGCAGGTTTCTTCGACCGTCGCCGTTCTGCTTCCTTGGTCGCGCGCCTGTTGGAGCCGTACGCCCTTCGTCGTCACCATCGCCGTCTTCGTCGGTCCGTGCTTCGCGCCCTTAGGTCGAACCCCGACGCCCTGCGATCCCACTCGCCTTGTACGATTCTATCTCTATGCTGATTCGATTTTGTCATTGTGCGTTGAATCGTTAGTTCGGTTGGTGCCAGTCGTTCTAGCCAGCTTCGTGTAGTGAGGTCGTGTGTCACCGTTTAGTCCAGGTGCTGGAGGCTTTAGCAGTGTTGATTGGTTTAGAGGAAGAGCAGAGGTTTGGTTTCGCGTGGTTGAGGCCGACTTTGGTACTTGATCGAAATTCTTTTGCGTGGTTTATCTTTGGGAGTCCGTAGCAGTTTTGTTTGATCTCCAAAAGTCTCCCGAGCTGTTCCGTTATGTTTGTCTCGTCGAGACAGTCGTGTAGGATCTTTCCGGGGAACTTTTCGAGCACGTTGTTTAGTCTCGTAATTTAAATTTGAATTTAATTTTTCAAATTTAAATTATCGCGTACCTAGTGTCTGATCCCATCTTCGTATTGTTGTCCAGCTGGAGTTATTGCTGAGGATTTGAAGACTGTTCTGCACGAGGACCTAGATTCCAGATGTGATCTTGACTCTCAAGGCAAGCCGCGCCCCTTGATCACTTTTGTACCCAACATTTCAAACTGCATGTTTTGTTTGCAACCCTAATTTTGCATGTCAACTATTTTAAAATATACTAGCAACATTCCTAAGCCGTGCCAGTTTACCGTTCCACCAAAGTATAAACCCTAGGATTGCTTTAGAAAGGTTATTTTATTAACTGCTTAGCCATGCTTAGTTACATTTATTTTATCTCACACCAGATCACTACAAAAATGGTATTTGTGTTAAAAGTATGTGAACTGTGCTTCTATTGTGTGTGTTTTGCAAATAACTATATACAAACTATTTAGCGGGGGCAGGTAGGTGTACGAGGAGCCGGGGGACTTTTGGAAAGTCCCTGTGAGAGTACCTGTGGCGGGTACACTGGAGGCTTCGGCCTTGGCGGCGAGTTTGTTGGTTGTTGGTTGTTGGAGTTGAGGTTGGAGAGATAGCCTGCCCCGACAATTAACGACCGAGTCCTTCGAGCCTTGTACGCTTAGTTGACAACCATGCACACCACGTTACCCTGTATGGGCATGCGGCTTGATCTTGAAGCTTGCTGAGATTAGATGTTTACCCGTGGGTTGACGGTGATGTGTTAGTATTGTGTTGAGCTTTGACTACCCACATGAGAGCGGGATACCCCACCCGATCAGTGGTAGGCCCTTCACAGCTCCAGGACCCGGCAGCGTAGGCGACTAGGATCCCTATCCTAGAGGACGGGTAACACCAGTTGAAGCTTGTGGACGGATCTTGTGTGTTCATTGGGACTACAACGGTAGTTCCCGATGACGCTTCTCGTGGGTCCAGGTGCATAAACTCTGAGAGTTACAGTCAATGCGCATTGCCACGTCCTTTTTGAAGGACAAACCCCTGAGTTGTGCTTCTCGTTGAGTAGTCTTGTTTTCTTCCCTCTTATTCTATTTCAAACTGTTTTGGACTCCGGCCTTTGAGCTGTGGCCGGGTGTGGAGATGACCTCGGCATTTAAAATGAACCCTCGTTCTGGATAACGGAGATCCCTGCGAGGCAAGATAATAAAACTTGACAAGTTTTGAAATGAAACTTTATTGCATATTTGAAACAAAATTAAAATGTTTTGAAACCGCATTTAGCACTTGAGCCAGCCTTTACCCTTGAAACCATTGCATGCATTCATTGTTAATAGGTAGTTCGCGGTTTGCTGAGTATTCGAATACTCACGGCTTTTCATGCCCATCTTTTCAGAGGTCAGCTAGAAGATCGTTCTCGACTGCTTTTCAGTCGTGGTTCAAGGTTCGCTCCTGCACTCGAGTTGCCTGCGGAGGAAGAGGTTCGTCTTGCTGCTCGCTTCGCTTGTTGCTCCCGCTGCTGTCTCAGCTTTTGTGTTCACGGTAGTCTCGTTCCACTTTGAGAAGTTCAGTAAGTTTTATGGATGATCTCGTTGATTTAATTTATCATACCCTTGTTTACTAACTCTGTTATAGTTTCTTGGTTGATCACTTGTGATAAGCGTGCTTGCCAACCTCCTGGGATTGGCTAAAGCACGTAAGATCGGGTCTTACCGAAAGGTTCAAAAACCCAGTCGTTATAGGTGATATCAGAGCCATCCTTGACTGTAGGAGCGAAACCGTAGAAATGGACGAGAATAAGGATCATATCTAGACCTCTAATCTGCTTGTTAACCCTTCGTCATACTTTGTTTCTTGAAACCTTATCGTCTGCTCCTTTGATCTCGAGAAGTGAGATCTTAGTTAAGGGAGTAGCCTCTTGCAGCTTGTCATTTTCAAGTTGGGCCGAATTCTTCTTTCTCTTCCGCGAGTCAATCAGCCCTTGATTCCTTTTCGCGATCTCAAACGTTGCTTTGCTTTGGATGGAACAGTTGAGCTTTCTCCCAACTAAACCCTTGGCCGCCTTTGCTTGCCATGGATGCACGCCCCGGCCTTGTGTGCGCCTGTGTTGCCGCGTCGTGGTCCCGTGTCGCGCCCTCGCCGCGCTGCCTTGCTTTGCGTTGTGCCCGCGCAGCTGCCCTCCACCAGCTCGTGCCGCTCGCGTTCCTTGACCTCGCGCACCGTGCGTTGTTTCCGCAGCCGCACTACCTCGCCCAGCATCGCGGCTGCGTCGCCCTTTGCGTGCCCTCTGCCAGCCTTGTGCTGCTTGGCCCTATGGCACCTCGCCCGTCCCAGAGCGTTGCCCTCCTACTCTCTTTTTGGTTGCCCACCTTCTTGCCGTGCTACTCGTGTCCCTCTGCTGCACCGCGCCGTGCGCGTTGCCTTGCTCGTCGACTCACGCTCGACGTTGCCGGTAGTCGGCCTTGTTCTTGCCGCACCACCCTAGGTCGTCGTGCCTCTGTGTTCTGCAGTCTGCACCATGCCTCGCGTCGGCGTTGTCCCCGACGTGTTTTCCGCGACCTAGTCGAGTCTCTGCGAGTGTCCCTGCTCCAACTCGCCTAGTTCATCGGTCCCGAGCCCACCCTTGTCGAGCTCTAGGCCGTCCGTGCCCTGTCTGTGCCTGTTCGTGCTCATCTTCGACCTAGTGTCGCCTCCGTCCTGGTTGTATTCGTCCTCGTCTTCGCTCAATCCTGCTGATGACCGCGCCCCCTCATTGGCGATGTTCTTGCAGTCGCCAGCCTGATCCTCGCATCTCATCGGCCATCCTCGTCAAGCCTCATTGTTGCCAACTCCTTGGCCTAACCACTATCTTTGGTCTTCATCATCTTGGCGTCGGTTATCCTTGTCGAGCCTCTGTGCTGCTTGTCCTTGGAACCGCGCCCGAGCTTTTTGTCGCCGCCAGCACCATCTTGACCTCAATCCGTCGATCCCCGTCCATGAACTATCGGCCTCCTCATCGACCTGACTCGTTCGAACCGACCCCGACCTACTCCTTGTACATATCGACGCTGTTTTGTCGTTGCGCGTCGTCGATCGAGTAGCGTCATCCCCGTTCCGCTTCATTAGCTATGTCCTTGTTCGAGTTTTGGCCGGCCACGCTCATCCTTGTTTTGAGTGGTGTTGTTCGTCCTTTGTCGTCTCGTCCTCTTTGCTTGTTCACGTCACTCGAGCAGTTCTGTCTCGCTCAACGTCGGTTCCTCCTTGTCGTAGCTGTTTTCGTGGCACGAGGCCCCATCCTTGTTGTCGGTCCTATCCTTGCCCATTTCTTGCTGTGCGACCCCCGTCCGTTTTCATCCTGTCGCGCGTCGTTCTCGTTGGCACTATTCCTGCCCACCTCGTCATCGCCTTGTCTCCGACCTCAATCTACCTCGCCTCGTCCTTGTTTCGAGTTGTGACATGTCGTCTCGCGTCACCCTGTTATGTGTTCTCTTTGTCGAGCCCACGTTGTTTGCGTTGTTTTCCTTGACTGCAACGCACCTTCCTGCTCAAGGTCATCCGTTTCATCGGTCTGCGCGACCTCGTCCTTGTCTCGTTTGACCTCGCACCGACCCCGACCGAGAGATCCTTGTTGGTCTGTCTTGTCATCCCTGCCTTGCTTTCGACGCCAGCACCGTCTTCGTTGGTTGTTGATGAGTCCTTGTCCGCGAGGCCCCGTTGCTGGCTTTTTGTCCTCGTCGACGTGAGTTGACATCGTCTTCAGCGCCTTGCTTGTCCTCATCCGCCTCGCGTCGACCTCATCCTTGTGCCTTCGACTCACCATTGTCTCTATTCGGCTTTGTCCGTGTGTTGTTCATCTTTGGCTTTGCTCATCTCATTGTTGTGCTGTTGGCCACCTTGTCGACCTTGATTCGCGTCGGTCGTCTGCTTTCCCGACTCGTCGCGTGGCAGCCCCATCTTTATCGTTCTCTAATCACGCGTCGTCCCTATCCTTGGCCGTTTTTCATTGTTCGGCCAGCACAAGGTCGAAGTGGGAATGAGCACTCGAGATGTGGCCAGAACACCTTGTAGGGTATTAGGGTCCACATCGACGCTTGTTCTCCCCATGTGCTTGGCTGTCTTTCGATGAGCTTCCTTCGTCTTTGTTCTCTTCTTTGCGTCGTCCTTGTTCATTGATCCCCGACTCGTTCGTCTCTGAGTTCGGTGCTGTCCGGTTCCGCGAACCGCCTTCCTCGCCTTCACCCTTGTTCATGCTCGCATCTTGAGCCAGTCGCGCCGTCTTTGTCAAGCATCTTCGGCTCTGTCTCGAGCTACGTCCCCGTTGTTGTTCTTGTCGTCCTTGTTTTGGCTTCGCCACCTTTGATGAGTTTCCTTCATTTCTGTTGTTCTTGTGGTTGTTGTTTTCTTGGTTGATCCTTGAACCCTATGCATACCAAGAGGACCCAATCGTGAAGTGTAAACACGTCTTGGTTGCTAGGCAAGTGGTGCACCGTTGAGGTGGAGCTGCCACCATTGCTATTCTGTCACCACCACTGCCGTTTCCTTGGTGAGACTGTGTTCCGTCTTCATTTTTCTGTGTCATGTTGGTTTAGTGTGTAGGGAATAAGCCTTGGTAGGCGTTTGTTTCAGATCGGTGGATCATCGCCCTCCTTCGTGTTCGGGTGCTCAGGATATGAACTGCGCTGTCTTTATCTTGACTTGTGCTCCTGCAGTTTCCCTTCCGCTCTTGCTCAAGTCTCGGGAGCATCTCCGTTTTTCTGTTCAGTTTCTCATTTTGTTTCACTCTATGAATGCTGTCTTGTTTGTCTCTTTTCTTCTTTGGACAGTTTCGCTTTGAGCCACCACTTTGAGTGCAGGTTCAACTATCCGCGTCGTTGTCTCTATTGTTAGCTCGTTGATCGTTTCGTTGGAGAGCTTTCCGTGCCCTCGACGCCATCGGCTCCTCATTGGACCCAGCCGTGGTGAGCTCTGTTTCCTTGTTCTTGCACCTTTTTGTTGCTTGGCAAAGTAAACAACTCATGCCTGCGAGTTATTACTAAAGTCTAAGTTTATCGTTGTGTGCAGAGATCGTTCCTCCTTCAGGCCAAGGTCACACGGAATCGGCTATGACCGAGCCCAAGTTTGGGGTTGTTCGGTCATGTCGAGTTCCGACGCCGCCTTTACCTTCGGTCTTCGTCTCTACAGCTTTGCTCCAACCTTGGCTCCTTTGTTTGTGAGCACTTCTGCCCCTTTGTTTCTTTTCCTGTGGGTTTGGCCGTGACTTTATCCAACCTCAGTTTGTCCTCTAGTCATGTAGCCAGTGACCATCCTTCAGGTCATGCGGCAGGCACCGTGTCCAAGCCTTTGGACATGCGTCCACGGTTCAGCTGTGTCCTCTCTAGGCCAACGTGTGACAGGAGTCTTGAACACGTGCATCTACCGTGTTCAAACCTCGAATCTCATACCTTCGGCCTAGTCTGTGTCTTTTCTCTTGGACATGACCTGGGAAAAGGAAGAAGTTTCCCTATCTAATCGAGTCCGCTCCTTGATCTCGAGGACGAGATCCTGTAAGGGGGGGAGTCTGTAACATTCCGGAATTTTACAGATTTATCAAAGTGTCAGTATTCCAAAATTTCGTTCCCTTTCAATTTGAATTTCTCGTTTCTAATTTTTCTGGCGCCGAAATAATTTTAGTCCGTGACCTTTTGTTGGGCTAGAATTGTTGCTCCAAAATTTCTAATTATTTTCCAAATTCTC
>BCLF01000287.1:0-13582 GCA_001602275.1 Zoysia japonica
AAATGGACCTGATATTTTTACAGAAAAAATATTGGAAAAGAATCGATCAACCCTTTGTAGCTAGGCTAATTAATTGAAAAAGAATCACAGCCAGGGCTTTATTGTTTTGTAGCATTATAAAGGGTAAAAACTTCTTAAAACTTCACCATGTTATATTCACGAGTTCAATTGTTGGTGTCATGAAATGAAATCATTATAGTAAGCCATAATTTTTCCTATAACGGGAATAAACTTTGCAAGTGCCTAACACACAAATACATCAAGATGATGGCATGTCTAATGCTCCCTCTGTTTCAAAATAAGTGCTTTTTTTTTACTTTTAGACGTCATGTTGACCCTTTCCTCTTATTTAAAAAATTTGTGCAAATATAAAAACAAACAAGTCATGTTTAAAGTACTTCTAATGGTAAAAATAGTTCACAACAAAATAAATAATATTTTTTTACAAAATTTTTAAATACTCTCTTCGTTCTCAATTACTTGTCATCATAGAGTTTACAAGTTTTCTCTTTTTACTTGTCATTCTCGCTTTCCAATGCATCTTTCTCTATTTTTAATACATCTCTATCACTGTCTCTCTCCTTCTTATTTTTTGCGCATACCACCTTTTCCACCATGCTTGGTCTCCGCCTTTTACTCTCCGTGCCCACACCTAAACCGACAACTAAATAGGACGGAGGAAGTAAGATGAATGGGCTAACGTGATTTCTAAAGGAAAAAAAAGGACACTTGTTATGAGATGGAGAGAGTAAATTTCATAGCTCTTTTCCGAATAACTACAGGTCAATACAGCATTTCCGCCGAAGATTCAGTGGTTCTGGTATCCAAAAGTGTTATATAACAAGCAAACCGTGTAGGGGGAGGGGGGTTGTCACTAGCAAAAAAGTATGGGTTGTATGAACGACAGGTGTAAAGATAAGAGACCAAAAGTCTGCTCACTAACAAGAAGGTATGGGAAGCCTTGGATGGAGACGTCGTCCCATGAAGCCCTTGACCACCATGAAGTGAGATGGAGGGAGCACCGTGTAGCCAGTAGAACGTGGAGAGGGAATCTCAAAGGTACGGTTATGAACTAACCGGTGGAGGGAGAAGCTGCCTTTGAACGACCGGCCGGCCACCATATGGAAGAAGGTGAGAAACTTTCGTCGCAGCCAGATGGTGACCGGCACAACTTCGATCAGTGGCTGATGGCAATGGTGGCAGATATGCGTGTGAGCTCTCCTGCGACAATACATACTCCCTCCGTTCTTAAATTGATGTTGCCGTTAACTTTGATAATCAACTTTGACCATTCGTCTTATTCAAAAAATTTGCTCAAATGTGTAAAATTTTAAGTTATGATTCAAATAACTCTAATGATAAATCAAATTATATCAATATATATGAAATTTATCAAAAAAAAATTGAATAAGACAGATAGTCAAAGTTGAATTTAGAAGTTAACGGCGACATCACTTAAATAATGGAGGGAGTACACCAAATTAAGTCGGATCGTGGGCCTAATTAGCAAGTGATTAACGGCTGCATGGGCCATATTGATTAGTTAATGATTTAGAATTCATAGGCCTACTCGGACTTGTACGTTCTGCATGCGAGCCCAAATGTAACACAGACTCGACTTGAGCCCAAATATAACAGAGTGTAATCACATTGTTTGGGTAGTATGGCAATGTTTTGGAATGACAACTAATCACCATTGGGTTACCCTCCAAACCTAAATAGTTTTAAAAATAAACTAGTTTTTCAACAGTGGTGGATATTTTGAAAACTTAGTTCATTTTTTTTTAACTAAAGAAGTTCTGAGGTTAACTTTATGTGGACCTATTTACATCCTAGCAATGTTGTTTACGAAGATTTTTAAAAAAAATTAGTACAAAACAATTTGCATTAGATTAAGACGACATCTTCATTTGTTTCCATTAGATTAAGACGACATCTTCATTTGTTTAAGCCACCTGATTAGAATATGCAATTGTTTAGTAATGACCGTACATATTTGCAGTATCAGTATGGATCCACTCGACATGCTGCCTGTTAGATTCCATATCAATGGTGAATTCATCAACAGTGGGAGGGTTGTGCGATACATTAGAGGAAGGGAGGCGATGTATTACCTTGAGAGAGACAAGATCAGTTATCCCGAGCTTCTTGGCCACCTCAAGGACCACATGCCAGTGGCTGAAGAGACTTTGTTGCATTGGCTATTTCCAGGTGAAACACTGAGTGATGGCCTGGTTGTTATTTTTGATGACAAGTCTGCTTTGGAGATGTCTGAATGTATCTGTGACGGTGGTGTAGCTAAAATTTATGTGGAAGAACCACATGTACAAAAAGGTCAAGGCAATGAAGATAGTGATTTTGGAGATGAATTGGCAACAATGGATGAGGAATATTTAGAGGACAGTGATGTAGGCTTGGGGGACAATTTTATTCAGATAAGGTCTGAGTTTAGGGAGTCTCTTGAGAAACAGATAAGGAAGCTTGATGAGTTATATCGAAGCCCAGCAAAGAAGATAAAAAAATTGGATGTGGGTAACAGCAAAGGAAGTAAGAAAGGTAAAGAAGTTGCTGTGGTGGATCAGATTAGTAAACATGTTGGAGAAACAGGTGATGATACCCAAGAGGCACATAACAATGATGCAGAGGGAGAAGGTGCTCATAGTGGCAATTTAAGCTCAGACAGTGACTATTCCTGGAGATGATGCTGCATCTGAAAAAGATGAAGAGGCAATAGAAATTCTGAACAAGTTCAATGCTTTCAAGCAAAAACTTAAGAAAGGTGAGGCTGCTAATTTAGATGATGTTGTGCTGGGAGATTCAACTGCTTTGCCAGCAGGCTTTGCTTGTGTTGCAGATGACGGGAATGAAACACCATACCTTGAGACTGATGATGAAGAAAGTTATGACGAGTTGGACAGTGATGGTGAGTTCAGGAGGAAGGCAAGTGGTCAACCAAGATTTAGGAAGACCAAAGATGTTCCAAATTTTTGTTTGGGCATGAAGTTTAGAAGCAAGCAAGAATACAAGAAAGCTATTATCAGATATGCTTTGACTGAGAGGAAAATTGTAACACTTCGTGTGTCTAAATAGAGAAGCTAAATTGTTCATGTTCAAAATTCTGAAATCCGGGCTCAAAAGAATTCTAAAACAAATTTTGAGCGAGCTCAAATTTAAGTTTGAATTTCAAAATGTGAGTTCAAAATTTTCAATGGAATTTTAGTGAAACAAAATTTTTTTTTTGGAAAGCTCTTATAACAACTTGAATTTTTAGGTTTTCGTAAAAATTTTTATTTCAGGTTTACAGTCTCTAAATAAATCATTTTTCTCAAAAAAGCTTCCTTGTATTTAAAATTCAATATAACTTTATTTATTTCGATTCTGAAGTTGACCCCAAAATAAAAGTTGTTCCTTTATAAAAGTTTTACCATCCTACCAAATTTCGGAATTTTTAGAGTCGGAAAGTACGTATTTCGGAATAAAAACAGAGAGCTGCACAGGGAATTCGGAGAAAATTCGGGAAAAAAATTCTGTGGGCCCCACCTATCGGCCCCACTATTTCTCTTTCTTCCTCCCCTCCTCTCCTACCCTGCGCTGCTACCGCACCGAGCCAGCTGACGCGCTACTCGCGCCCTCTTCGCGCACGGACACCACGCACCCTCGACGTGCCTTAGCCGAGTAACTACGCCGAAGTAGTACTCCGCCCGGCCCTCGCACACTCCCCCCTCACTCTCCTTTGCTCTCTCCTCGTCCTCCTTCCGTGCTGCCGTCGAAGCTCTCCGACCGGCGCCGTCTCAGCCTCGTCCCTCGGACAGGAGCTGCGCCCCAGCGTCCTCTATCTTCCCCAGGCAGCCATCCCTCCTCCCCTTCGCACGAGCGACCGGATTTTGGGTTTTCCCCAAAATCCTGTTCTTTGGCGCCGCCGGCCGTTCTCTCTGAAATCCAGCAAGCCCCGGCGAGATCCTCTCGATTCTTCACGGTTGTAGCCTCCTTACGAGCTTGGGCCTCTCTAGGTCTCAAGGTTGAGGCAAATCGCGGAGTATTTCCAACAGGAATTCGGGGTTCTTCGCCGCCGTTCGTCGAGACCCCGACGGCCTCAACGTCGCCGACACACGTCTGCCCCTCTTCGTCGACGACAACCACGACGCCGGACTTCTACTCGCTTCTGTGAAGCTATAGGAGAAAGCCGTTCTAAGTTTCGTATACCTAGAGCCCTACACTGCGCCGCCCATCGCCGGCCCCGCTCTGGTGAGCACCGCCCTCCGGCGACCGCGTCCTTGGATTCCCTATGTCTCGTGGTGCGTGGCGGTGCTGGAACCGACCGTCGTAGCCGCCGACAGGCCGCCTCCAGGGAGCCGTGCCGCCACGGCCGGCGGAGCTCGGCCAGCCGCTGATCCCGTGCGGCCAAGATCTGATCCGGTGTGGCCGTGTCCCTGTGGCACGCCACGAGGTTTCTCCCAAGGCTGCCACGTGGCGCCCGAAGTGGGCTGGGTTTATTTTATTTTTGTAAATTATTTATTTAATTGCGCAGAAAAGTCAACAATTTTCAAAAATCATAGAAAACTCATCCTAGCTCGAAAAATTTCAAATAAAATACCGTTGGAATCCTCTCATCATGTAGAATACTTAAGAACTTTCAAAGTTGCATTTGATGCATTATAATTAATTCTATTAATTAATTAATGTGCATACATGCATACCATCATTTTCATGCATAATTAAAATATAAAAATTTTATATTTGGTGTCTACTAATTACCTTCTGTCATCCCAGGGTTAACTAGAATTTATGTGCCTGTAGATTGTTTATAAATGATTATTTACTATTAGTTAGAGATTAATTCATTATAAATTCATAGTTTAATAATAAATTGTATAACTTGTTCAGAAATTAGTTTATAGTCTAATTAACTTTATGAGCAATTAAAAATTGTAATTTATGCCTTCTAGAACCATATTAAGGAAATTTAGAATAGTTTTCCTATTATGACCAATTAGAATATTATAGAATTGCATTCCTTAGGTAAAAATCAAAACTTGATCATATAATTACAGCGCACATTAATTTCAATGAGCCCATTTCCACATGGCATCATCGCATATTCATCCTTGACATATGCATTCATGAGCATATCATCACATGTGAGCATCTTTGTCACATGCGATGAGGAGTAAAATATTAGGATGTCATTAGATGCATAACTAATCACACCGGCATATCATTTCACGCATTTAAGAAACGTCACGGAAGACCAAGATCAAGCGCTGATCACTTCGGAGTCGTCCGTCTCTTGTGTGCGCTAACCCTTAACAAACCGAAGACAAGCCCCGGTGTATTAACCCTGTTATAAATTTTTATTTTATCACTATGTATTGTATAGCTAATATACTATGCATTAAGTTGTAAGAGTTGTTTGGAACCCTATGATGCATGATAGTGCCAATTACCAGTATTGAGTATATATTGGTACAAGTAACTCGATGTAGAGCTAGGCTATGAGTTCTAATAAACGGTAGAAGTCGAGTGAATGAGAAACCTCACTCGCGAGCTATAGGTTTGATTTTATTCCACACTTGAATAAACCTGAGACCGGGTGGGGATAGAGTATAGGAGGGTTTGAGAAGGCTGGGCCTTCGCGGTAGTAGCCCCGTCTGTGTCGGTTAAGGACTGATTCGAGTCTGGCCCTGTTGAGCAAGTTTAAACGTACCGAATACATACTGGGGACATGGGACCTAGAAAACTGATGTAGCAAAACGCCGTAGTGGTTGGACGACCCTCACCTCTCTTTTGGCGATGACGGAGGAGAGCCTTGTGTCTAACCATGGATATGTCCTACGTGGTGATTGCATGGAGGACACTGTGCTCGGGAGAGGTGCGCCTGTTTGGACCGGCCCTATAGGTTGAGCGAAAGTTAGCCACGTGCGGCTTCTGGGAAGCGCGTACGTGTCGTGTACTTCGAGTTTTTTCTCAGCTGGTGTAAATCGATTATAATCGCTGCCCCTCACAATAACGAGTACCGCTTCTTCACTGCGTCATGTCGTAGTAACTACTGGACTAATAACAATACTAACATGATTTGTTTGCTTAGATATAGGTAAATGCTCGGCAACCATGCTTGCTCTAGTTTATAGTGCAAATTAAATCTACATTTTCGTGAACTTAAGTTAGCGCTAAAAGTTGAAAGTAAGGATCCACTGTTAGTGCTTTGTTTTATGCAAATGGCCATCCCTCTGAGTCAGTCTCTCACCCTTAGGAGTCGGCTGTAGTTGGCCAATTTGACAGGTAAGTCTTGCTGAGTAATTAGTACTCACGGTTTGTTGTTTTCGCTTTTTGTCGTGCGTAGCTCCTCCTGCAGGTAGCTGGTGTAGCTGTTGCGACCAAGGAGTGTGAAAAGGTGAGGCTCCTGTGAACCGGTTCCCTCTTCACCGAACTCCAATCGCGAGGAGTGAAGCATGTCTTTGGGTAAGATATGTTTCATAGTAGGAAACTGTCGTATCTCTTCCGTGTCGCTTTAAACTTTGTTTTAAACTTATCTCTCCTAAGACTACTTGAACTCTATTATAAGACTTTAATCGGTTTCTTATTTTATATTATCACTTGTGTTGTACTATTTGGGTATTGTTGCTCAATATCACCCGAGATCGATCCTAGGCGAGCCGTCTAGTGTATTAGGGCGGTTCTGCCACAAAAATGATCAATTTCGTTAAGAATGATGAGAAGAGGGTTAGGGCAAAGTGTGACTAGGCAACATGTCCTTGGGTCTGCCTTCTATCATCTCCTAGCAAGACTGAGTATTGGGAGATTGCAACATATCAAGAATTGCACACATGTCCTCCTAGGAGAGACAACAGGCAAGTTAGTGCTAGAAGGATAGCTGAGAGATATGTGCAGTTTATTATTGCAAATCCCTCGTGGCAGCTTATACCTATGCAGCAAACAGTGCAGGAGGAGATGTTTGCTAATGTATCAATTTCAAAACTTAAGAAGGTAAAAGCCATGGTAATGCAGAGTAAAGGGCAGTACCAAAGGTTGTATGATTATCAACTTGAACTCCTCAGAAGCAACCCTGGTTCGATAGTCATAGTACACAAGGTACCTCATCTGGAGCCACCAACCTTCTAAAGAATTTACATCTGTTTAGATGCTTGCAAGAAAGGTTTCATGGCTGAATGTAGAAAAGTCATTGGCTTTGATGGATGCTTTTTCAAAGGTGCAACCAATGGTGAACTCCTCTGTGCTATTGGCAGGGATGCAAACAACCAAATGTATCCAATAATATGGGCTGTTGTTGAGGTGGAAAATAATTCATCATGGGATTGGTTCTATGACCTCTTATGCAAAGATGTATGTGTTCATGGTGGATCAGATTGGGTCTTCATTTCTGACCAACAGAAGGTACTTTATTATTGCTACTATCATCATCTTACAGTTTACTTATTTTCTGTACAAAGTACTTCATTGTTTCCAATATCTGTATATTCTAGATGCTATTAGTAAATGGGCTCCTTATGCTGAACATAGGAATTGTGCTAGGCACATATATGCAAACTGGAAGAAGCACTTCAGGAACAAGGAGTGGCAGAAGAGGTTTTAGAAGTGTGCCAAGGCTCCATGCATGATGTTGTTCATTTTGGCTAGAGCTAGATTGGCAAAAGAGACTATGGAAGGAGCACAAGCAATACTGAACACGCATCCACAACACTGGAGCAGAGCCTGGTTTAGGTTAGGTTCTAACTATGATTCAGTAAACAAAAACATTTGTGAGTCATTCAATAAGTGGATAGTAGAGGCTAGGTTCTTTCCTATCATTATAATGCTGGAGACTATTAGAAGGAAAGTAATTGTTAGAATTCATGACCAAAGGTCCAAGGCATCAAGGTGGGAAACTGTCATCTGCCCTAACATATTAAAGAAGCTGAATGTATACATAACTGAATCAGGTTTCTGTCATCCTATTTGCAATGGTGAATCTAAGTTTGAGGTTAAACATCATGACAACAGATTCACTGTTGATCTGAACAAAAAAGAATGCTCTTGTAGATATTGGCAACTATCTGGACTTCCCTTCCCTCATGCTATTTCATGCATATTTCTCAAAATAAACTCCTTGGTGGACTACATTACTACCTGCTACTCAGTTGTTGATTTTCATAGCACCTTGTTTGATGCCTGTCGAGAGAATGAACAATTGGCCTGTATCTGAAAGAGAGCCACTTAAGGCACCTGAATATGTAAGGATGCCAGGAAGGCCTAAGAAAGAGAGAAGGGGGGAGTTTCAAGAGCAGCCCAGAGGAACTAAAATGTCCAGAGTAAGAACAGTCATCAGATGCCACAGATGCAAGCAGGTTGGTCATAATAGATATACTTGTGAGAAGCGTAATGGCAGTTGGCACTCATCTACAGATGCTGCTGCTCAGTCATCTGCTGCACCAGGTGCCATTGTTCCAGTTCAAAACAGCCAGCAAAGTGTTTCAAGTTTCAGGAAAAGGAAGACTACAGAAAGGGGGTCAGGATCTGGGAGCAAGGTTGCAAACTCTTCCCAAAGCAAGGTAATGCAGTCTAGACTTCTATCTTTCCTTCTAAAAAATGTGCATTATACTATTTAGTTGTTTCTGAACTCAGTTTCTGTGACAGAATGTGAAGAAGAGTACTACTAGTGCAACTGTGACCACAACTAGTCGTGCTTCGGCTACACTGAATGTGGTGGCATCTATTACAAATTGTCGAGCAAGTTCATCTGTAACAATCAAGAATGCTGGCAAAGCAACTGCACAGGTTTCTACTAGTGCCCCAGCAGTGTTGAAGAAGCTTGCAGTGAAGAAGCCAAGACCAGGTGGAATGATGTTGCTTCCTCCATGGGATTCTGCTAAACTGTAATGGCACTGTCGAGTCAGTAGCTTGTGGCACTTATTTGTGTATGAATTGTAAACCAGTATGGTTTCAAACTTCTAGACCTGTACGGTTTCGAACTTATTCTGTCATGTGTCTGTATCCAGTTTGTGTCATGAACGTGTATTCAGTTTCTGTCATGAACCTCTATGTGAACTATGGTATTATGTGTGTATGCGAACTCTTGTATTTTGTGTGCTTAATCTCAGTTGTCATGGACACATGGTCATAGTTCAACCTGTATGCTTTACAACTCATTGTAGTCTGATGAAGCAGAAATTCCAGGAAACACATTTCATTACTGAACATTACCAAGTCTGATACAAAGCTAAGAAACACATTCTTCAGTTTGATATGTGGTTCAAATTAGATCGACAACCATCAACACAGATACATGCTTACAGTCTGATGACAACCATCATTACAGATAGGATACATGCTTAAGTTTGAGACTAAACATACATGCATTACACTGTCTTCTTTGTCCAAGCACGCAGCTCATCATTCGAAGCTTTCGGGGCAATCATATCCATTTTCAGCTCATCCAGTTCCTTATGTTTCAACTCCAGCTTTGCTCTACATTCCCCTAGCTCTTCTTTCAGGTCTGCCTTCTCCTCCTTGAAGGACCAAACAGCATTGCGCAGATCGATGAGAAAGGTTGACCTTCATACCACTCATACAGGTCGCATCCACCTTGTTGCAGCAACACGAGCACCACCATGCATCAACAAGCTCATCCCAATCGAAATTTCAAACAACACAGCACCAACAAAAGAAAAATCAGAGTCTTCCTCACCCGAGCATGATAGCACTTTATGTACCGACGACCTGGGTTACCATCGCTCCACGAGGTCCACAGCGCCGCCTTCTGCCCGCAGTAACAGGTGACCGGCGGAAAGTAATCCAACGGCCCCACACGGTAAGGGATGGGGGAATTGCGCCTCTCTTTCTCCAGGCCCGCTGTCATCGAGGTCCGCAATGCGCCCGAGCTCGCGGTTATTGCGGAGGACGCCATGGCACCTAGGGATAGGGTTGAGCACGCAAAGAAAGAAGGAAATAAGAGAGAGCGCCGGAAAGTGAGAAGAACGGGGGTGCGGCTCGGCCCGGGTTATAAGCCAGAGCCACGCTGGAAGCCCGCGCGGCGCACGAGTCCACAGCGGACGGCCACGTTGGACGAAACCGCTCGCAAAACCGTCAAAGGACTTAAAGCGAAAGGTTTTGAAAGTTCGAGGGGTGCGGGTACCCGGTTGTGTAATCGGGGATCAAAAGAGCATGACTGCAATAGTTTAGGGACCGAAATAGAACTTCTTCCTTAAAAATTTGTACTTCGGTTGGCCTGTGTGAAGCAAGACCCGTTTTGCCATCTATACCGCTACATCAGGATGGGTGTGGTTCAGTTTGGCCCAACGGGCCTGCGAAACAGCCCATAAAACTGGGACTGGGTAGATAAGCTCAATAGAGATAGATTAATATATCTTAACCATAATTTTATTGAATTGACAATGAAAAATCATATATACTTCTTGCTCCTATATATTAGATGCTTTTCCTCCTAAACTTTGGGGTTGTGACCACTCTGGCCTGACACCTAGCTCCGCGGGTGATGTTAAGAGGCCATAGGTTTCGAACCATGGGTAGCATGTGTCAATTGGATCAACCCACCTAACAAACCCAATCGCCCGTCGCCTCCAGTTGTGCGCAGTCCACCCCCGATCGACGCCGTGCGGCGACGCCACTGATCCGATGGAGTGCTGCAGGGGCTGTCCACAGTGCGCGGGAAACCTGTGGGCGCTTGCCCCTAATTCTTTTAACGTGAAACATCCCATATCAAAATTGATACTATCCTTTTGCGAACTTTTGTACTATTACCTTCATTCCAATATATAAGCATTTTTAGGTTTAAATAAAGTCAAAATCTTTTTACTTCTACTAATAATATTTAGAAAATTACATAATTTTTAATATTAAAATATATTTTTTATGAAAAATTATTTAATGATGAATCAAAAAATATAATTTTTATGTGATAAAATATTATTAATTACATATAATTAGTGGTCAAAGTGATAAAAATTTGACTTTGATTAAACCTAAAAATGTTTATATTTTGAAACGGAGGGAGTACCATTTTGCTAACTCGGGCATTCCAAAATCACTGACTCGGTCATCTGGATACACAGTTTGCCGCGTCGAGGCCGGCGCTCTGCACAAACATGGAAAGCACCAATAATGCACGACAAAAATGGCATATTTTGAACTAGTCCTCCCCTCGCAAATAGAAAGTGCTAGGTTCCAGTCGGCAGTGAAGGATTATATCATAGTAATGTTCGTCATTAGCTCGAGTCCAGCTCCTATATAACCCACACCCAAACTCACCAACGAAGCACGGCTCATCCTCTCGTTCCCATGGCTTCCCCACAGCTCCTCCTGCGTCTTCTCCTATGCAGTTACTGCAGCTGCCTTGCCCTTGCAGCTGCAGGGAATCAGGGACGAAAATTTGCTGTCGTGCCAACAGCTTCTTTTCAGTCATCTAAATCCTCCTCCTGCGCTCCAACATCAACAGGTAACAAAATGTATTGAATGTTCAAGCAAAACAACATCAGTTCTAGCAGTTATCCAACCACAATGTTTTGGAGTGATATTGATCGATGCTGTTATGATGTATCGCAGCAGCGGCGCAGCCACACACATCCCGCCACGCTGTCATGCCGCTGGCGCACCGGCAGGGCCCTTGCGCGACCATGCCGTCCAACCAGTGGCGTACCTAGGATTTTACGAAAGATATGTTGAAATTTTTTTTACGGCTGTACAGACGAAAAACAACAATAGATAATATGGTGGCGACGTCAGTCACCGGAGGCTAGAGTAGAAGAAAAGCACTTGTCCTTTCTGCCCGAAATGACCAAAGACAACGGTCATAATATTAGACTTTGGCCTAGCGCACTGGATCTAAGAAACATACAACTTAAAAAAAATCCAACTCGTAAATGCATCTTAATCTCGGACTCATAGAAAAAGAGAGAGAAATATTTCAAGAAAAAAATCAAATATTATATCACTACAGATAAAAAATTCTACCTTTCTATCGAGTATTTCACCATTCAAAATTAAATGTTCCAAGTATTTTACTTAAAGATTTCAGCAAAATTGGATATATTGTGTCAAAAATCACTGCAGAGCACCAACACGTGGATGAAAAAGTTATTTAGGTAAAACTCCAATAGATATCTATATTGAAGATCTAAACACTAATTTAAATACTTAGGTAAAAAATAGCAGTCCAACGTACAGCTATATCAATATCTAAAAATTAGTTATTACCATCTCCGTCAAATCCGGTACCCATATACAAGTAATTTAGAACTAACTATGTGTATTTACTATTTAAATATCAGTTAAAATTAAAAATTTAATTAGCATGTGTATTAGAATTAATTTGAGCTGAAAATTTTAAGTATGCCCGGCATACCTGACCCACCCCTTTGTACGCCAGTGCGTCCAAGGAGGAGCCGTGCGACGAGATGCTGCGCCGCGACCTCGCGCGCACGAAGGACATTACGGGCACCGCTGCGTGTTCTCGGACTGCCTCCCGCCGACGAGGAGCGCCACGGGGTTTCTCGCCCTCGACGCGCCGGTCAACACGTCGGTCTTCGCGTTCACGCCACTGCTTACCATGGACGACCAGCCGTGGTGCTACCAGCTGATGCTCACGGGGATCAGCGTCGGCGGCCAGGCGCTGGACATACCGCCGGCCGTTTTCAAGGAGGGCGTGATCACAGCCACCGGCACGGTTGTCACCGCGCTGCAGGAGACCGCCTACGCGGCGGTCCGGACCGCGTTCCGGCGCGCCATGCGGGGGTACCCGCTCGCGGCGCCGGTCGGGCACCTCGACACGTGCTACAGCTTCACGGGGTTCGACAGCGTCGTCGTGCCGACCGTGTCGCGGACATTTAGAGGCGGCGCCACCCTCGACCTCGATGCTGCGTAGGGGGTCATGCTGAACGGCTGCCTCGCGATGTGGGGATCAGGGGGAGACAACTACACAGGTGTCATCGGCAGCGTGAATCTGAGGACGATCGAGGTGTTGTACGACATGCCGGGTGCGAAGGTTGGGTTCCGCTCGGGAGCTTGCTAAAAGGTGTAACCAGCATGCAGTACATTGGGCCTGGCGAAGCTACGTGGTTCTTCCCTGGTGCACGGGCACCACGCTGGAAATCAGAAATTAGTTATCGCCATCATTTTTTCACCACAGGTGCACAACCTTGTGCGGAAAATGGCACCACTGCACTGCTGGAGGCTCAATCGGAACGGTGCTACTCCGTATCTCTCCTCCTAATATAAATGTTTGTAGACGTCATTTATCTCACTTTTTTTGGGTTTTTTCTATCTGTTATTTTTTGTGTCACTTTTTCTATTTGTTATTTTCGTGTCACCTTATCTTCAAACTTCCGTCAATTCTTTTACCTTCTCTCCCCATCTCTCGTGAGAAATCTGTGTTTCACGCCGGTTGTTGGTCCAAGACGTTGTCCCGCTCACCGCCGCCGCATCCGTCGTCGGCCCACCCACGCACTGGTCACCACCGCCATGCCCCAGGCCCCGCCACCCTGCCGCCACTCCGGCCATACTCGCCCTCCCACACGGGGCGGCCACCACCGCCACGCCCCGGCCCCCGCTGCCCCGGCCACCACTGCCACGC
>BCLF01000287.1:13587-31362 GCA_001602275.1 Zoysia japonica
GCTGGGTCTACGGTTCGCCGCCCTACCTCCGGCACGGCCCATTCCTCTATCTCCGCCACGTCGTCTCTGCCATGTCTCTCTTTCCTCGATCTGTTTTTTTCTGCTGCTTCATTTAAATCGTTTGGATAGCCTTTCGACAGCCGCCCTCAGACCCTAGAAACTGTGAGTGCCTCTTACCTCTCCCTCAGACACACATAAATTTATATGCGCAAATACACATTTCTAACATTTCCTTCAAACTAAAACAGTGGAAATGGATCTGCATGTCGGAGCAAATCACAGATACAAGATACATTTTATCAGTCAAGAGAACCAAACATTTACTAACTGTTTGTCCAAGAAACTTCAATTTTGATGCTCATTGGCTTTACTTTTCCTTTAGTTCCTTTAGGTGATTCTGATTGGTAACTAAGGGTAATACTAATGAGACAATAATTGTGGTTTACTTTTATGTTTAGTACTAAGTAACAAATTGGAGCTAATGGCCAGTATATTCCTTTCGATCTAGAGAGGCATCTTGCTGAGATTTGCAAAAGTGAGTACCCGAAATAGGTATTTTTATTATTTATATTATTGTTGTAAATTTTATATGTAGTATAAATATGTATACTTACGGAATTATTACGATTTAGCAGTCAATCATCACGACATCAAGTATTAACTGTGATAGAGTACTGGAGTGGAGGAGATGAACTACGAGTTCATGCTTAGGTACGGTAACTCTTATTTTGTCTTTGCTCTTATTTTCAATCCAATAAGTTTGAATCGTAATATTATGGTGACTCATAGTACAGTACTAAGAGTTCCTATCTTTTACTTTGTTGTACTGTCAATTAGTACCGATAATACAATCACTCTCATTGCTACGAGTTGACAACATATCAAATGGTGATCTCATTGCTAGACAATCACTCTTATTTGATTACCGATAATACATATCAACTTGGAACCATACTACGAGTTGTTGTATATTCAACTTTGCGTCAGATTATCCGATGTACTACAAGTTCCTATATTAGAATAGAAGATAAGAATATATATATTTAATTTTGCATTCATTGTTTACATTATTATTATTATATTACGTGTGTATAGGATGGTATAACACTCCGGAGACAGTTCTTGGTTCAATTATTAGCATTTAATTTGAATGAAGCAAAAATGGTACTACCAGAAAATATCCGATCTTACCTTTACCATATCACGGGAAAGCAAATTTTTTAATGAATTGCATGAATAATTCTTTGATGAAATCAATATATTCATGACATATACTCTTCAATTAACAGTTTATCTTACCTGTATCATAACGAATTTATGTCACATTATATTTTTTTATCAGAAGAAGCAAATGTCATACTGTCTTTCTGTATCGAATGTTAATTGCATCGTTTTGCCCTGCCCGTGGCGTAGCACGGGCATCGGTACTAGTAAAATAAAAAGGCCAAATGGTCCTATTTATGATCTACAAAGCTTCATTGGAAGGAAGAGATTTAATTTGACCAAAAAAGACAAAAACAATAAGGTCTCCTTTGGAAGGAACTTACCATTTTCACAGAAATCTCATAGAAATTAGATCAATTTCAACGAGAAAAATTCCCTTGTTCCAAAGAAAGACTAAAATCTCCAAGATATGGTAAAAACAAAGTACTTCCTTTGTTCCTTTTGATTTGACGTTTTATGAGTGGCCATCAGAATTAAGAGAGGTGAAAAAAGTGAGATGCGCTGAAAACAAGGAGAAAAGAAATAAAGATAGAAATATATTGGTAATAGAGGAAGGTGTATTAAAATGCGAGGATAACAAGTAAATTGAGAAAACTTGAGGAGTATAGGATGACAAGTAATATGAGATGGAGGGAGCACGTACAATATAGCCCTTTCCAACCATGTACTCATGATTTCAAACACTATGGGCTCTTTTGGAATGTAGGATTTTTCGCATGAATCATACCAGAATTTCACAGAAAAAACGTAGAAAATAGGAGAAAAATCTCCATTCCAAAGTATGCTTAAATTTAATGGAAAAAGAGGATTCAATCCTAAATGATTTGATGAATTTGGCAGGTGGCTTGAGTATAGTGAATCTACTAGTAGAGTATATTGTTTTCATTGTTTCTTGATGAAAACATGCTTAAGAGGCTGGTAGGGTATGTCTACTTCATAATTTTTTTAGTTTATTTATCCTTAATAACCATTTAAACTAGTTTTATGATATTATTTATTTAATTTGTAAATATGTATCAAGAACACTTCTAAGTTATTGTAGCATCTAGACAAAATTTCATAACAATGTTTTTTGTAAAAAAAAATGTAGTGGTTTTGGATTGATGCCCACTCCTCCAGCTTCCGCGAATCAATCGATAAGTTTAAATCCTGATTAGAGTGTGCACTTGGGTACTCGGAGCTCTAGCTTCGCCACTTTTGAGCCTAATAAGAGGTGATTTAGCTGAGCTAGCCAAGCCGGTGCGTTTGGCAAACTGCGCAGCTGAATTCAAATGTAACCGTACATCGCTTAAATATTGTGGCACCAAAGTATTTTCAACCTTGGGATTTTCCCCAGAATAAAACCTTTTTTTTTGCGATAACGATCATTGGTATACTACTCCCTCCATTGCAAAATATAAGTATTTTTAGGTTAAGTCAAAGTCAACCTTTTATTATTTTGACCACTAATAATGTATAATTAATAATGTTTTATCATATACTCTCTTCGTTTTTTAATTGTTATCGCTGTTGACTTTCAATTCTAACTTTGACCATTTGTCTTATTTAAAAAATTAGTTTAAATATGTAAAATTTTAAGTTATGATTCAAATAACTATAATGATAAATGAAATTATAACAAAATATATAATATTTATTAAATTTTTTTGAATAAGACGAATAGTCAAAGTTAGAGTTAAAAGTCAACGGCGACAATAATTAAAGAACGGAGAGAGTAAAAATTATATTTTTTGAACTCATCATAAAATAAATTTTCATAAAAAAAATATTTTTATATTAAAAAAATATGTAATTTCGTCGAGAAATTATTAGTAAAAGTTAAAAAAGGTTAATTTTATCCACACTTAAAAATGTTTATATTTTGGAACGGCGGTAGTACGTAAGTACTGATGTAGCTCCGTTGCCGCGTCAGTAGACTCAATTTGTACTGCGCGTGGACCAGCGTAGACTCAATTTGTACTGCGCGGGGAGACCAGACCAGACAAATAACTTTCAAAAATCAACAACGAATTGGTCCTGATCGATCAGCTTTCAGCATCGATTTTGTTCATCCTGCTTCTCTGTGGCCAAATTTATGCATTCGTGCGCGGCATTTGGAGGCGAAGAACAAGTTTGTCGTGGGCAATGGGCATGATGTGTTTCGACGATACCTAAGCGCTACGGCCCCATGGCTGATCTAGATTCTAGAGTAGTAGAGTATTTTCTTCCCCGCGAGACGCTCCGACGTGACCGGAGCAACCGGCGCCGGCGGCCGCGTGCAGTATCAGCAGAACCCAGCGCGGCTTGCGGGATACCGCGTTAATTATGCGTAGCGATTTGATCTAACATACCACACGGCGATTACCGTTGTGGTAGCAATTTACTTCAAACAAGCTAAAACTGCTCTAATCAAGATCTGTAAATAAACAAACATTGAACAAGATCTTGGGACTTGGTCAATCCCAAAAAAATAAAAGAATTTACACAGAAGAGGATACACTAAAGTTGATCACCGGAATCGCCGTTGCATGCATGCACCTAGCGACGCTCGTGAACTCAATCAATCAGCGACGCGCCGAGCGACTGGGCCGGAGGGAGGCGTAGGCTTCCCTGGCCGTCATGCGGAACGCCGGGCGCAACAGCATCCGCTCCGTGTAGTTCATCGACTCCGACAGTGACATTAACCTCACGGCCGGCGGACGCGACGCCACGGCCGGCTCCTCCTCCTTCTCCGCCACCTTGACCGCGGCCTCCTCCGCCGGTGCTGCCGTGTCAGGAGCTACGGCGGCCGTCGGCGTCGGTCTGGCTGCCGGCTTCATCACCTCGTCGTTGACCTCGTTGTCAACGGTGAGTGTGGCGGCGAAGCACGAGCACATGCGGAACCTGCCCATGGTGGCGGCGGTCGCGGCGTCAAGTGCGAGAGATCGGCGGCGAGTTGGGTTGCGAGGCTCGGTTGGTTCTTTGGCAGGACGGAGGCCTTTCCATTATATAGGTTCGATATTTAGCAATGTCAAATAAAAAACTAAATATAGTGCGAGGAATACTTACCCACAGCTCAGCCGTCACCCGCTCCACCTTGTTGCGAAAGACCCTGCCATCCCGATCTGGTACATCAGGAAAGGCGATGTAGTGGTCCCATGTGTAAGCCGGCTCATGCCCTCCGCCATACGCAACCAGGCCCGGAAAGTGTAGCCTGCACAAAAGACCAAAGATGCCATTGACATGGCGTTTATGATCACCTACAACCACAAGCATCCAACCTCTACCCAAGTGATTAAGATAAATCATTAGTTTCTATTGTAATTTTCAACATATCAAATGAAAAATAAATGACAACTTATTAACTAACTTACCTAGCACCAGTGGGCCGAATCAGCGGGCGTCTCTCACGCGGTGTCGGTTGGGCCGGGAGGGTAGAGGGACCTCGCAACCAGACACCCGACGTTCCAGAGGAAGCTGAACCCAACGTCGCCTCCTCCTGCTCCTCCTGCTCGTCATCCTGCTCCTGCTCCTCATCTTGCTCTGCTCCTCTTGCTTCTCATCCTGCTCGTGCTCCTCTTCCTGCTCATCCTCCTCGGGCGACGACGGTGGTACAGGCGACGGTGGAGCTACAGCTGCCTTGCCTCTCCCTCGACCTCTGCCTCCACCCTTTCCTTGACCCTTGCTGGACCCCTCAGCTGCATCAGAACCTCTTTTGTACAGCGATTTTACCTATCTGAAACCGCCAACCATCTTTGCCCAATCACCTGCAATAAAAAAGAGTAAACCAATCAACACAGATAAACAAAATGTATTTAGAATGAGATGCAAAAAAGAAAATTAAAAAATGAACTAGTACCAAAAAATGAAAATTAATTATTAGTACGGATCATACATGTATTAAAAATAATCATCATGATCGGGATTAGCTGGATCATAAGTCTCATCATCACTGTCACCAATGTCAATATAATCGTGCCCAAGCTTCGAAGGAGGAATGGTGTCATCACTGTCATTGCTTAAATGTCGCTTAAGTAATTCTAAGTCCTTCACATTATGAACCTCGTCTCCAGCGTCCTCGTCGATAGCCCTTTCATTGTCTACTTTCATTCCGATCGCTTCGGTTAGGTCTATCTCAAAAGTACCTTCTAGCCTATTTTCTTGAAAGAACTCTCCGTCATATGTGTTGTAATCTTCATTGTTTGGGACCGGTAATTTACCGTGTGGAGATACCTTGTCCACAACATCCTAACCCTTAAGACGGTCGTCGGTTTGGCACGGGTAAGAGAGATAATAAACTTGTGTGGCCTGTTGAGCCACAATATAGACATCGTCTCCTGGTAAGACGGATGATTGTCGAATTTTGACTAACCCAAGATTAAGGTTCCATCTCACTACTGCAGGATCAAACCAATGGCATTTGAATATTACAGGATTAAGAGGTTTGCAACCATGAAACGTGAGTTCATATATTTCTTCGATTCTTCCATAATACTCGACCCCATCAAGGCCTTGCGTAAAAACTCCAGTATTTGTCGTTCTTCGCTTGGGCCGACTATGCTCATGTTTTGTTGTGTGAAAGCGATATCCATTCACGTCATAACCGGTAAATGACCTGACCCTACAGGCACAGCCGTCGGTGACATGTCTCAACTCGGCACTCATAGACGCATCGGTTTGGCCCTGCGAGATAAATCAAGATACTTCTTTGTATTATTTACACATACGAGCAACTTGTAATGTCAAAGTAAGTACGAGGTAAATTGGACAGTACCTTATGTTTGAACCAAGACATGAAATCGGGCATTCCATTTCCCGTACCCTGTCTAAGAAGTGTCTCAGCTTCATGCGGGGTAGGTTCCCTTGATTCACGCCAGAATTGATGATGAAATTCTTGCATGTACGGCTCCACTTCGGAAAGGTTGGTCAACACATATACCATAATATTGCGCCACTCTTCATGTTTTAAGGTCTTATGAGTCGCATCACTTGCACTTTCGAGTTGCCCTCGAAAAATGCTGAGGTTCGATTCGTCTTCGCTCGCATTGTAACGAGTGGTTGGGTTATGCATGTTAGGAAGGTTGTCACAATAGTATTTTGTTGTGAAGTTTGACACCTCCTCCAGAATGTATGCCTCTGCGATGGAAGCTTCAATTTTACGTTTATTTTTACATTTAGTTCGAAGAACCTTTTGACATCTCTCAATTGAATAGTACCAACAGCCCTGCACAGGCCCCCCCCATTCGTGCCTCGTACGGGAGGTGCAAAATCAAATGCTGCATCGGATTGAAAAGGCTGGGTGGAAAGATCTTCTCTAACTTACAGAGCAACACATGTGCCATTCTCTCCATGTCTGCAATCACGGTCCGAGATGACTCCTTAGCACAAAGCTGACAAAAGAAATTGCTCAACTCTGCCAGCACTAGCCAGACGTGCTCAGGGACATAGCCTCGAACCATCACCGGAAGAAGCCGCTCAAGCCATATGTGGTAGTCATGACTCTTTAGCCCATTGATCATAGTAGATAAGTTCACTCCCCTCATCATATTCGATGCATACCCATCAGGGAATATTAAAGTTTGGAACCATTCTAGTACTTCCCTCCTTTGTGGCCTCTTCATAACGAATTCGGCCTTAGGCTTGCTCCATGACTTGCCGCCTCTAGGAGGCGTCATTTCTTGCTTTGGTCTATCGCATAACATTGCCAGATCCAATCTAGCCTTAACGTTGTCTTTTGTTCTCCGCTCCATGGCGTTACTCGTGAAATTCATATTCACTCCTCGTGAAATTCATCTTGATTCTCCGCTCCATGGCGTTACTCGTGAAATTCATATTGATTCTCTGCTCCAGGGCCCAACATCGTTGAAATTATCCTATTCTCAAGTTGCTACATCATTGCTTTTTCACATGACTGGTCAAGGATTTAAGGAAATCCCAGTAGTGTGTGAATATCCGGATGTCTTTCCCGAAGATTTGCTGGGTATGCCTCCTGACCGAGATGTGGAGTTTCGAATTGACCTCCAGCCTGGAACTGCTCCTATCTCCAAAAGGCCGTATAAGATGGCACCCAATGAGTTGGCTGAATTGAAGGTACAGTTGAAACAGCTTATCGACAAGGGTTTCATTCGTCCTAGCTCATCTCCGTGGGGATGTCCTGCTCTCTTTGTGAAGAAGGACGAATCTCTGAGGTTATGTGTGGATTATCGACCGTTAAATGCGGTCACCATTAAGAACAAATACCCACTGCCTCGCATTGATCTTATTCAATCAATTGGTTGGTACCAAGATTTTCTCGAAGATTGATCTTCGCTCTGACTATCACCAAATTAAAATCTGTGCTGAAGACGTACTAAAAACCGCCTTCTCTACGAGGTACGGTCTATATGAATACCTTGTTATGTCTTTTGGACTAACAAATGCTCCAGCTTACTTCATGCATTTAATGAACTCGGTATTCATGCCGGAGCTGGACAAATTTGTGGTGGTATTCATTGATGATATTCTCATATACTCTAAGTCTGATGAAGAGCATGCTGAACATCTTCGCATTGTGCTTCAACGACTGAGAGATCATCAATTATATGCCAAATTCAGCAAATACGAGTTTTGGCTGACAGAAGTACCTTTCCTTGGTCATATTGTTTCTGCGGAAGGCATGCTGTGGATCCAAGC
Source organism: Zoysia japonica (assembly GCA_001602275.1). Lineage (NCBI taxonomy): Eukaryota > Viridiplantae > Streptophyta > Magnoliopsida > Poales > Poaceae > Zoysia > Zoysia japonica. Next base: position 21,442 of record BCLF01000287.1, read on the forward strand.
AAAGTGCAAGAAGTGCTAAATTGGAAGCCTCCTACATCGGTCACTGAAGTCCGTAGCTTTTTTGGACTTGCCGGATATTATCGGAGGTTCATTCCTAAGTTCTCTAAGATTGCCAAGGCAATGACCGAGCTGTTAAATAGGGGCATCAAATATTGTCTGGGATAGTGCTTGTGAAGAAGCTTTCCAAACTCTTAAGAAGCACTTGACTACCGCACCTGTTTTAGCCCAACCCGACATCACTAAGCCCTTTGATGTATATTGTGATGCTTCTGGTACGGGTCTTGGATGCGTTTTGATGCAAGCAGGCCGTGTGATTGCTTATGCTTCAAGACAATTTTGATGTCATGAGAAAAATTATACTACTTATGATCTAGAGTTGGCATCTGTGGTTCTAGCCTTGAAGATATGAAGGCACTACCTCCTTGGGAATCTTGTGCATCTTTGCACTGATCACAAGAGTTTGAAATAGATCTTCACTCAGCAAGACCTGAATATGCGGCAGAGAAGATGGCTAGAACTTATCAAGGATTATGAGTTAGAGATCCACTATCATCCTGGCAAAGCCAATGTGGTTGCCGATGCCTTGAGTCGCGAATCTTATTGTCACAACTATCGAGTTTCAGCAACGTTACCTTCTCTTGAAGATGAACCAAGTGTGAGAATTTTTCTACATGGAGCCTTATATAATCTTGCTCTTGTTCCGACTCTGCGGGAAGAAATAATTGAGGCTCAAGGGAAAGATGAGGGTATGCTGAAAATTAAAGAAAGACTCAAGAATAGAGAATCAATTTCATTTATAGCGGATGATGAGGGTACCTTATGGTTCAATAACCGTATTGTAGTACCTAAAAATCATGAGTTGCATAAGAAGATCATGGATGAGGCTCACATATTCAAATACTCCATTCATCCTGGGAGTAATAAAATGTACCATGATTTTAGAAAGAGGTTTTGGTGGACAAAGATGAAGAGAGAAATTACTAAATATGTGTCTGAGTGTGACACATACCGGAAAGTTAAAGCGGATCATCTACGCTCAGCAGGTCCTCTACAACCTCTGAGTATTACGAGTTGGAAGTGGGAAGACATAAGTATGGACTTTATTGTTGGACTCCCCTTACTTTTCGGAAACATGACTCTATTTGGGTCATTGTGGACCGCTTGACAAAATCAGCACACTTTATTTCGGTGAGCAACAATTATAACACAAAGAAGTATGCCGAGTTGTATATCTCTCGTATTCTTTGTTTGCATGGAGTACCAAGACCATTGTGTCGGATAAAAGAAGCTCATTTGTCTCTCGCTTTTGGGAGCAACTACATGCTTGTTTGGGTACCAAGCTGATTTGAAGCTCTGCTTATCATCCACAAACCGATGGTCAAATCGAACGTGTCAATCAAATCTTGAAAGACATGCTTCGGTCATGTGTTCTCACAAGTGGCAAGAATTGAGATGAATACTTGCCTTTTGCGGAATTCTCCTACGATAATAGCTATCAAGAGAGCATAAAAATGTCACCTTTTGAGGCTCTATATGGTCGCTCATGTCGAACTCCTCTGAATTGGTCTGAAACTAGTGAACGAGTGAATTTCTGACCTGATTTAGTAGCTCAAGCTGAAGAGAAAGTTCGAACTATTCAAGCAAACTTAAATGCCGTTAAATCTCATCAGAAAAGTTATGCCAATAAAAGATGTCGCCCCTTGGAATTCCAAATAGGTGATCATGTCTACCTAAAGGTATCTCCTACCAAAGGTGTATAACGCTTTGGGATAAGAGAAAAATTGGCTCCTAGATATATTGGTCCATTCCAAGTTTTGAAGAAATGTGGCATCGTCGCTTATCGACTGGAATTGCCATCTCAATTATCGGGAGTTCATAATATCTTTCATGTATCACAACTCAAGAGTGTTTGAAGCTACCTCAAGATGTTGTGATTCCGGAGATTGAGCAATTGCAAGATCTCACTTATCCAGAGTATCCGATCGGCATTGTTGATCACAAAGATCGAGTCACTCAAAACAGGACCACTAAATTCTATAAAGTTCAGTGGAGTAATCATTCAAGGAGGAAGCTACTTGAGAAACAAAAGAATATCTCCAATCAAATTTTCCGGAGTTTCTTCAATCTCTGTAAGTTTCCTTTTCCCGCTACTCCCCCTTTCTCTCTAAATCTCGGGATGAGATTTTTTTAAGGGGGAAGTGCTGTAACATTTCATGCTTTCAAACCTTCCAAAAAAGAGAAAGTTCAAAACTTTTAAAAACAAAAGCTAAGAAATAGGGGGAAACAAAATTTTGGAATGGAATCACTCCGCGGTTGGCCAAATCCTTAAGACTTCAACCCCAAAACTCTGAACTCTTAACGAGTACCTATATTTCAAATCCTGTAATTTCAAATCCAGTGCGAAATTCAACAGGATTCTAAAACAAAAGTTGTTCATCTATCTCTGTGCTACCGATCTGCAAAGTTTCACATTGTTAGGAGTTCGGGAGGTAATTCTTCCAAGGCTTCGAAGTTGGTTGCTTGATCTGCCTTCAATAGACTTTTCCCAGTCATCTTATCGCATAACCAACTTCGAAATTCAATATCTTTCAACTCCTCAAGAAACTGTCGGTGCATGTTGGTGGGATGGTAGAAGACCTTGTCAAGAACATCTCTTCCAAGTTTCGTTCACATTGGAGCTCGGTAGATATTTCTTTAAGACCTCCGAAGCCGGTTAACTGATCTACTTTAAGCAGATTTTTCGAAGTTTGCTAATCATTTACCCTTTTTCGAATTTCAATATCTTTCATCCTACTTTACAATAACCTGTGCATATTGGTTATCTTGTAGACCACATGTTGAAGAAACTTTCTACAAAGTTTCGTTCCATTTCGAGGTCGTTTGCTTGTCCTTTTTCTGTGCACAAAATGCCTAAGTATTAATCTGCACTAGATCACCTGCCACGCGGGTCCCACCCGTCAGCCTCACTGTTGGGTCTTCTTCCTTCTCCGGTGCGCCAGCGTGCCCCCTTCCGTGGCGGGCAAGCAAGGTGGCCACGCCACCCTTGCCAGAGGCCGAGGGACACGCGCCCCTCTCCGTGTCTATGACCTCCTCCCTGTCGGCCGCGTTTCCCGACCTCTCCCTCACTCTCGCTCACTATCTCTCCCGCCGAACACCACCACCCCGTTCGCCTTCCTCCTGCCATCTCCCGGCCTCCGAACCTTGACGAGGAGCTGCGCACTCCCTTGCTCAAGCCTCTCAGCGCTGCTGTTTGTCTCCTCCCCGACAAATCTCGCCGGATTTTGATTTCTCCCCAAATCCCGAGCTTCACCGAGCCAATGCCGTTCCTCCAATAAATCCGTGAGTTCCGATGCGTTTTCCTCCGATTGATCTCAGCTCTAGCTCCTCCATCACTTGGCATCCCCTTTGCGCAAGTTTTGGGCGTGAAATAGTGGACTTTTTACAGTGGATTTGGAGCTCACCACCGCCGGCGCCATCGGGACCTCGACCTCCAACACCGACAGCCCTGCTCCGGCCACTGCCGAGGCCGACCTCCACTGCGTCGCCCTTCTACTCGATGCAGGGAAGCTTTTGGTGAAGGAAGCTTCGGCCCTCATCCTCAGTACCGAGCTCTCGCCGCCGCCGAAGTCGCGCCACGGCTGCCTCTCGCCGCCGGCGTTGCTCTGGCAGGTAAACCGGCCGACGACCCCCTCACCGAGTTCCCCGTCTACGGTAGATCATTTTGGTGCTGGAGAATCTGAGTTTCGCTTCCGGGAACGCGGGTTCGGGTGAGCTGCCGTCGGTACTGCGCGGCCTAGGTTCGGGCCAGGCCGAAATGGCCAGACCCCTCGTGGGCCAGCCTAGGTCAGCACGGCCCATTAGGCCGAATTGTTACCCATTTTGCGTAATCAATTATTAAATTGTCCAGAAAGCAGTTTAATCTTCCAAAAATGATAGAAAATGATTCCTAGCTCCAAAAACTGAAAATAAAATATCATTGGAATCCTTGCAACCCGTAAAATATTTTAGAGCTATCAAACTTGCATTTTCTGCACTGGAATTATTTCTATTAATTAAATAAAGTGCATTGTACATGCATGCATATCATCATTTTCATACATAATTAAAATGTGAAAATTTTATATTTAGCTTCTAATGATTAAGATCTGTCATCCTAGAATTGATTATAAATTATGTGCCTGTAGATTATTTATAAATGATTATTTACTCTCAGCTAGAGATTAATTCATTATAAATTCATAGTCTAATAATAAATTGTATAACTTGTTCAGAAATTAGTTTATAGCCCTACTAATATTATGAGCAACTAAAATTGTAGATTATGCCTTCAAGAACCATATTAAAAAAATTTAGAAGTAATTTCCCTATTATAAACTATTTAGTATAGTATAGAAATTCATTCTTTTAGGTAAAAATTAGAAACTTGCCATATAATTACAGATATCGTGTTAATTTAATAAATTCAATCCGCATGAAAGTATTCGCATAAACATCCCTGTCAGACGTCTTCAAGTGCATATCATCGCATTACCTTAGCATTTTATTAGGTGCATATCTGATTGCGCTCGCATATCATTTCATACAATTAGGAAACGATGTGGAAGACCAGCAACTTGCTTTAGTTGCTCTGGAGACGTCGGTCGCTGAAGATCTCCCGCTTGTATGTGCTAACTCTCAGCAAACCGAAGGCAAACCCCTGTGCATTAACCCCTTTTTAAGTTTTTATTTTATCACTATGTATTGTATGGTTAATGTATCGTGCATTAAGTTGTAGGAGTTGTTTAGAACCCTAAAATGCATGATAGTGCTACTTACCCTATTAAGTGTATATTAGTACAGGTAACCCGCTATAAAGCTAGGCAACGAGTTCTAATAAACGGTAGAAGTCGAGTGAATGAGAAACCTCACTCGCGAGTTATAAGTTTTATTTTATCCTACGCTTGAATAAACCTGAGAGCGGACGGGGATAGAGCATAGGAGGGTTGAGAAGGCTAGGTCTTCGCGGTGGTAGCCCTGTCTGTGTCGGCTAAGAACCGATTCGAGTGTGGCCCTGTTGAGCAAGTTTGAACAGTACCTAAGGCATCCTGAGGACGTGGGAACCAGGAAACTGATGTAGCCTGATCTTTCGTCGAGGTGTAGAGAAAAGCCTTGGATCTAACCATGGATGCACCCGGCGTGGTGATCGCATGGAGAACCATATGCTTAGGAGAGGTGTGCGTCGGACTGGCCCTATGGTATTTTTGTGAAAGGTTGTCACGTGCGGCTTCTGAGATGTGCGTACGTGTCGTGTACTTCGGATTTTTTCCAGCTGGTGTAAATCGATTATAATCGTTGCCCCTCAGAGTAACGAGTACCACTTGTTTGCTGTGTCATGTCGTAATAATTACTCGACTAATATTTAGTAATATGATTTGTTGCTTAGTTCATAGGCAATTGTTTGGCAACCATGTCTGCTATAGATTATAGTGCAAATTAAATTTACATTCTGTGAACTTAACTCACCGCTAAGTGTTGAAAGTAAGGATCCACTAATAGTGCTATGCTTTATGCAAATGGTCATCACTGTGAGTCAGCCTCTTATGCCTAGGAGTCGGCTGTAGTTGGCCATTTTTTGCGGGTAAGTCTTGCTGAGTAATCAGTACTCACAGTTTGTTGTTTCTTTTTTTTGTGGTGTAGTTCTTTCTGCAGGTAGCTGGTGTAGCTGTTACGACAAAGGAGTGTGGGAAGGTGAACTCTTGGCTAACTGGTCCTGTGAGCCGGTTTCCTCCTCACCGAACTCCGGTTGCGAGGAATAAAGCATGTCAAGCAAGATATGTTTCATAGTAGAAAACCGTCGTATCAGTTCTGTATCGCTTCCGCTATGTTTTAAACTCTGTTTAAAACTTATCGCTCCTAAGACTAATTGAACTCTATTGTAAGACTTTAATTAGTTTTTTTTTAATTTTATATTATCACTCGTGTTGTACTATTTGGGTATTGTTCATCAATATCACCCGAGATCGATCCTAGGCGAGCCGTCCTATGTTTTTAGGGCAGTTTTGCCACATATACCTAGGAATTTTTTTGCGTTCCAAAGGGGTCTAAATGGACAGTAAGGGAAAAAAAATTAAAACAGTAGAATTTGACACAACATCGGAATCAATCTTTTTTTTTCAGTGTCCTGGGCTGCCAGGAAAATAAGTTTAAAATAGTACAATTCGACCCAACTGACTAGCGAGTGGGAGATCAGACCATGTTGTGTTTCCGCTACACGCGGAAACTAATCGGACCCAGGCGGCACAGACGTGGATACAACATGGAAATTCTATTCCTTTTGGGCTTGCCTATGAGAGTCTTTTTTTTTTTTACCCAATCCGGGCCATTTCGTTCGTACAGGTCCATTTTGTACTCGGACCAGGCTTATTTTGTTGGAATAAGTCCAATCATCCTCCCACAACTATCTTAGTTGTTCGATTTTCGTCTTCATTCAGAATATCGGGTATTCGGACTCTCTCAACTTTTGAATAAAACGAATGATCAAAGTTGATATTAAAATCAATGACAACATCAATTTAAGAACGGAATGAGTACATCGTAGTTAGTATCCAGATTTCATACTGAAACATGATGTCGAAATACGTTACAGTTTCTAGAGTACATGTCCAAGTTTTGGCTCTACTCGCTAGGTGTTTTTTTATACTACCTAAAACTGAGGGGACCCCATATTTAGAAGTTTTTACATATGTACAATTATACACCAATATACAAGGTGTATCACCAGCCAATTCCTTACATATGATTCGTTATATCAAATAATAATCCTTTGTGGGTATACAAAATACACAGTGGCACTACATCCAAAAACTAATTTTGTCTAATTGTCATCTTCCACTTGAGAGGCTGGACGTCATAGTATTAGTCACACCACTGCTGGGAATCGTTGACTGCAACGTTGTGTACTGGTCAAAACCTACGTGATTCTGCAACAGCCCCAACATGCTGTAACTCAAGTCGGTGGGGGTTATCTCCGGAAGTGGCGCTTCACCATTGAGGTAAGTTACCACCTGCCGCATGCTAGGCCTTGCACTGCAAACTGGATGTGCACAGAGCAATCCTAGATTCAACGCCAGGCTTACCTCGCCGGCATCATAGTTCCACTGTAATCGACTGTCGAGTGTGTCCATGAGCAATCCTTTGCGCCAGTGCTCGACAACCCAGTCAATGAGCATCTGTGAGCCATCATCCTCTGCAGGACTGCTAAGAGGCCTCTGGCCGCAGGTGACCTCCAGTATGAAAATGCCGAATGCGTAGACGTCTGTCGCAGGTGTGGCCTTACCGGTGAACCCAAGCTCAGGCGCTATGTATCCCATGGTGCCAACCACATGAGTTGTTTCAGGGTTGGTGCCATGGTCGTACAGTCTTGCGAGGCCGAAGTCGCCTAGCCGTCCATTCATCTCACTGTCAAGGAGAACATTGCTCGCCTTGATGTCGCGGTGGATCACGACTTTCTCCCACCTCTCGTGAAGGTAAAACAGGCCAGATGCAATGCCCTTGATGATTTTGAACCTCTGTGACCAGTCGAGAGTGGGCTTGTTATCTTCTTTACAGTGTAGATACTTGTCAAGGCTGCCGTTTGACATGTAGTCGTATACCAGTAGCAGCTCACCTTTTCTTCTGCAGTAGCCAAGTAGCTGAACAAGGTTGCGGTGCCGAAGTCTGCCGATGCTGACGACCTCGGCGACGAACTCCTTTATTCCTTGTTTTGACTCATGGGACACCTTCTTCACAGCAACCTCTAGTTTTGATACCGGAAGCACACCTCTGTACACCTTCCCAAATCCTCCTTGGCCGAGTAAATTCTTAGTCTTGAATCCATCTGTAGCGTGGAACAAATCCTTGAATGGAAAGTGGTATGGTCCAAACTCAGCCTCCCAGTCCTCATGTATCTCAGCGAACCTCATTCGTCTTCGGATTAATAGAATTATAGCCGTTCCAGCAAAAAGGACTAGAATGGCTGTGCATATTGGTAGGATGATCTCCAGCAGCTTCGACTGAGATTTGGAGCCAAACTGAGGCAGCTTTGGCAACTTGGCGATCTCGATCGCTGGAGCAGGACTGTTCAATCCAAAACTCCAGCCAAGAACACAGTATATTGACTTGATTGGACCTGTTGATGCTGAGAATCCGACGTAGCTTGAATCTTCGAGCACCGTCGAGAGGTTGTAGATCGCTGACAGCAATGGTTTCGACGGTTTGGCTACCCTCAGAGGAGCTAGTGTCACATTGATCTGAGTGGCGTCGGCACTATAGTCCACCCATGCTTGCAGTGGTTCCTGGCCATGGCTGACAAGAGATAGATTTTGGAAGACACCATTCTTACTATCATCATAGAAGCCAGCAGATTTTGTTTGAATCGAGGTGAGACTGTTAATATCAATGCCAACATGGTTGTCATCGATATCATTGAACTCGGTGTTTTTGCTGCTATCAAGCTCAACTGCAAATATGCGGTTGCTTGCCTTGCCATCATCTGTCTTGTTCAGGAGACCCAAGTATTGCGAGTGCTGCGCACTTGAGAAATCCTTGGTCGGAGAGATCACGAAAGTCATGCCATCGGTGCATAAATTGGAAAACACAGAAACCATACCGAACACAAAGTTGACTGAGAAGGATTGCACTGGCTCGCCGGGTGAGTTCCGGAATCGCCATGGAGTTGGGAAGAATGCATGGCCTTTCTCATGAACTGTTTGGTTGCTGAGCTCAAGAACACCATCGGGTGAAATTGTGGCTGCTCCATCAAGGGTGAAGTTAGCTTCAGAGAAACCGGAGTAGACGAACTGATTCTCGCTGATGAGAGCTGCGGTAGAGGATGGAAGAGTAAGGGCCAGGGAGATAAGCAAGGATCGAAGGAAGGACCTATGCACCATGATAAGCATATCTGCATGCAACTGCAAGGAACCCAACTGTTTCTAGAAAAGAATCATAGGCAGTGGGCTGTAGCTCAGCTCTATGGACCGTAATTTATTTGCACCGTTGGCCGGCCGGTCTGAGCAACGACTATTTCGACTGTCAAGTCAGATTGGCCGGCCTGAACAATGACTATTTCAGGTGTCAAGTCAGTCGCTTTTGAAGTTTTTCGTACCAGTCGTTTTCAGCTAACGTGTTATTTTAGTTGCACAAGTGCCATTGGTTTGTCATTAGACGGTGTTTCTTTCTTGGGTCAACATTGTATTATTATTCAAATGATACTACTATTGCACTCAATTATATCTGGAACAAAACATGCCACGGAATTCCTACGCAAGTAATTAAAATAAACGATGAATAAATAAAATCCAACAACGACTACTATGCCACGGCCGGCAAGACTGCATCTTAGTCTTTCCGGCCTGTCGACCACAAGGTGTCTACTAGGTCAAGTGCATTTATACTACGGATAAAGCTTAATGACTTAAGCCCTGCATGTCACCTAAAGAATTTAAGCAATCTGGAGGAGGCTGGTCTTCATATATAAGGTGAAAAATGAGTGGATTCATATTTGCAGATAACAGTACTATAAAATTGGTGAATCACCTGGTGTTTCATGTTTAGTGCACTAAATGATTTAGAACAAACGAAACTATTGCATCACGAAGAAGGACAATTCCAAGCCAAAACAAAACTGAAGAAACGATTTTTCGACACGTATGTGATGTAGGAGTTACTTTAGGATTGACTGGTCAGAGGAAGAGACTAAGCAATCTCTTTGTTCGTTGAGACTATATTATAGCCGAAAGTTCTATACCTCTAATCAAAGCTGATGGCCGGCTAGGAAGACTCAGCTACCACCCAAGGTGCTGAAAAATTCTACCCCATCCAAGTCATGGTTATTACAACCAATGATCGGAGCACATGTAGAATAAGAATCCAAGAAAAGGTTGGAAGAAAAGTCGAGTCTTTATT
>BCLF01000288.1:0-11924 GCA_001602275.1 Zoysia japonica
ATCCTTACATGCTAATGAGTTAGATAATTGCAGTATGTTATTTACCCATTTTGCTTGAGTTTTAGCTTTTTTTTAGGTGTAATAATTGTCTGAAACTATCATTTTTTTGCATTATTAAGCAGCAGCAAACAAAATATATGTTCAAATTGCTAAATATTCAAAATGCATAGGAAATTCACATGGCCATTGGTAGCCATTGAATGATATAAAATTTTCATATCATTTTCTAATTTCTAACCATTCATAAATTCCCGAAGCAACGCACCAGGCAATCAACTAAATCCTGAAATTGATGTAACGACCCAGGGAAAAAATAGACATCAGTATTTAATGTTTGACTATTCATTTTTTTATAAACATTTATATGATATATTCTTAAAGTATTTATTGCGAGCGGCGGCAGGAGTCAAGGTTGAAACGTCGAAGAATTCCGCAGGTCCAAGCGAACGACGGTTCAAAGACGCCTTGTAATTTCCAGTTATTAAGGTCCCCTTTGAAATGGAGGAATTTTTTTCTCAATTTCTGTATTTTTTAAAATTAATCTGATTCATGTGAAATTCCTATATGATTACTGTGAAGTTCCTACGTTCCAAAGGTGGCCTAAACTTCTAATCTGATGGTCAAAATTTCTGATGGACAGCACAGTAATCCAATCCTGGGTAAGATAAGATTAGGCCGTAATCTATCCCAAGACCTGTTATGAAAAAAACTTAATAAGATACTCCCATCAGTTTTATAATATTGAAACTGTTGAATTTTAATGTCATATTTTGCCATTCATCTTATTTAAAAAATTCATTCAAATGTGTAATATTATTACCCATATTTCGAATATCTTTATTTGTAAAGTAAATTGTAATAAAATACTCCACCGGTTTTAAAATATTGACATCATTGATTTCTAACATCGATCATCTTTGACCATTCATCTTCTTAAAAAAATATATTCAAATGTGTAAACTTATTGGTCGTGACTCGAATACCATTATGTTAAAAGTAAATTATAATAAAATATATAATATTTATTATAATATTTTTGAATAAGATTATTAAAGATGATGTTAGAAGTCAATAAGATCAATTCTTTAAAATAGAGTACGTAAGATCGGGTCTTGTAAAAAAGTAAAGAAAATTCGGTCGTTACACTGCCATAGCTCCATAGATTTCTACAGCAAAGAGTCCGTGTACCTCGCAATCGCTCCACCAATTTCTGCGGGTTGACACCGCTGATTGCAAGTCACCCTGCTGGTTCCGTAAGAATTTGGTTGAGCAGGCTTGACAGAAGCAGAGTTGCACACAATCTAGCTCTGATATATATTTGTCAACTTGTTTTGCTGTTTGTTAAACCATGATAAGCACAGCCAAGAAAAAGGGAGCTGCTAGCTTACACCCTCGATAACAAATAAAAATATATCAACTTAAGGTGCATGATGATATTTTCATGTAGTCAGTTTTTTAATACCTTCTTTTGTTGGGAAATTTGACCCTCGTGTATACATTGATTGGGAGCTGAATGTTGATAAAGAATTTGATGAACATGACTTGTCTGAGAAAGAAAAGATTTACATTGCTTCTACTGTTTTGACTGATCGTGCTTTGCTTGAATTGAAATATATTTGTAGGCACAACAAGTTCCAGAATCTTGGAAACACTTAAAAATTATTTTAGAGATGCTTTTATTTCTACATATTATGTTGATCATTTGCTTGCCACATTAGATAATTTGAAGCAGGGTCGTACGATTGTTAAAGAATACTATCATGTTTTTAAGATTTGTGTCATGTTGGGTGGGTTAGATGAATGTCGAGAAGATGCAATGAGTAGGTTTATGAAAGGTCTAAATTCTGAACTTACAACCACATCTCTTACTTGTTTTTTTATTGCTTGTAATGCTGAGATTCAACTAGGAGAGGATGATGAGTACATCATACTTTCTGATGAGAATTTTAATACCAATATCCACACCTCCACGACAAGTCGAGATAAAAGGATGAAGATTCGCGCAGTTTGGATTCAGACTACATAACAGTGCTAACTTGCGAGATGGACGCCACAACTTCTATCATGAACATGCAGTAGATCATATCCACTAAACACACATCTCATAGTAAATCATATCTACTACATGCACATCTCATAATAGATCATATATACTATTTATACATCACATACGCATCATATAATAGATCATATCTACTATATGCGTATGATCCAGATCACAAACTACACAAGGTCGGATCTGATCCCATTGGTGGGGAATGGTAGTCTACATTAGTGAAAAATAATTTTCTACCGTTCATCCAGGAAAGAGGGGATCATGGATTGTCACCACTAGACGCGCAGGTGGAGCGGAAGCGATGTTGGAGCAGCATGATCCAAAGTAGTCGCATGTTGATGTAGAGAAGGTAGTTGTTCACAACAATCATCTCCTCCTGATCCAGCCGAACAGCATCACAGCTGCAATGCTTCCTTACGGTATCCACACTTACGGGGTTGGAAGGCTGTGTGCGGTGTGCTAGTACCAGCAGCACGGTTAGGGTTCCTTGCGGGAGAGATGGTGGAGGCAGTGGCTAGGGTTTAGTAATATATAGGCCTCCACGAACTAACTCATTAGAGCGATGAGCATGGGTCGACTCAGGTCTACCTGGGCCCCCACACGCAGATCATTTTTTGGGCTGGCGGCCCAACTTCTTGGTCCAACACCATCCCAGCAAAGGAAGATAAGCAAAGGCCCAAACTGTCCTATACCACTCAGCTTATTACAAGCTCAGAAAAGGCAGATCTTTCACGGCCCAAAGCAGTCTCGTCCCACCAGGATACCGCAACCTGGCCTAACGCCTACACCACGAATATATCCTCCACTAGCACGCAGCCAGGAAAGGCAGATAATCATCAATCAAATCGGCCCTACAATAATTTGATCGAGTGCCCACCAACTGCAGCAGCTCGCTAAATTTCAAAGTATGCAAATTTGTACTTTGAGTCGTAAGGTGTCTCGATAAACTCGTATGTATCAATAAGATTTCCTGAGAGCATATAAGATGATGTGAATAATGTACCCTGCTTTTTAACAATCTTAGTAACTTCAGTTCCAGACTGAACCATAGTTTCTGTCCTGACGACAATAATATAACAAGGATGTAATGTTTTAACTTCTGTAGATAGCATCTAATTTTATTACTAATGGGATAACCTTTATTTATAAAAAGTTATCCCTACAGGTTGGAGCATCATCAGAATCACAAGGAACATTATTAGTAATGTTCGCCACACGCACAACGTGTGATGATTCACAATCCGTCTTTGTTCACATTAAAAATGTTAGTACACGTTTAGGCTGCCAGAGAGAAAAATATAGCCCCTATGTTAGTAGAAACGCATTCAGCGCTGCTTGAAAGTCATTCAGCTGCCAGGGTGTTACACCTCTTACGCCGTCTGCAGGATGATGTGGACGCCGCTGTCAGTGTCCACGATTTCGCTTAGCTGACCAACCTTGAGGTCCAATCAGCATCGGCACTACCCGAAACCCGCATCCGAATTGCCATCCCTACTCACTATACCACAGCCCATCTAGGACTCATTTTCTATTGTTATAAGCCGTTATAATGGCCTAGAGCCAGTTGTTATAAGTTTATAGCAACCAAAACTATCTGTCGTCGACAATGACGTGGATATATATTTATAATGACCGACCACATATGCGACACATGGTTGGTCGTTAAATAGTAGATATAGCGACCGATGGTTTGATGCATATTATAAACTAATAACTTGCTAAGAAAGCTCACTATACCCAATTCAATCACAATATCTTCCATCAATACAATTCAGAAAATACACACACACGCATTAAAAATTTAACAAAGCTCATAATATATATTAAAACCATCAATATCATCCATAGGACATTTTAAACATATAAATTATGACTGAAACTCATATGGCCTACTTTTACTTCTAGTCTACATTGTAATCAAACTTATATGGTCTAGTTCTACTTCGAGTCTACTTCTAGTCGCCTTTGTAATCTACTTTTAATCTCCTCTGCTCCAATATCTTGATCCTACCTCCTAAAAACAATAATAAAAACGTTTAAATTAGTTAGAGCTGATATGTACTAGTGGAAATTGAACTATATTACACGAGGACAAAAGATTATTCATGTCAATATCAGGTCCAGAAATAGATTGAACAAAAAAATTAATCTCCATGAGTTGCAACCCAAAAGCAAGAATGCAAACAGAATTTTAGCACATCAGCTAGTTATGGAGAGAACAACATAATGCTCAGTGTCGTGTACCTTTGTTCCATAGATCACAACATCATATAGATTTCCTTTGTCCAGTGCAATCTCTGATGACTCCACTAAGTTTCGACCATAAATAGATGAGTAGACCACATGCTGAAAATGAATAACAGAGCCAAAGCAAACCAAATGAATAAACAAATCAATGAAAACTTGAGATAGCTTGGCTTGCTTTATTAGTTATCACAATACTCTTCAATCCTCAAGACACAATAAAAGAATGCTGTCATTTGTGAATATTACAGCGGCTAAGGAATATAGTAGTTTTTGGAACCTTTTTAAGTGTAAGCTCTAGGAATTTTCATAGCTGCCTCAGGTCCTCAGCTGCTTGGACTCTTTCTGAGGCAAAACAATCACAACATAGTTAAGATAGAAATAAGATTGTCAATATGAACATTGCTAGGCGATACGAGATAAAATAAACCTTGCTAAACTAATGTGAACAATTTTTCTGTCTGTAAGTTGTTCTTCTCTTTGCACATTATGTTTAGGTAACACCGATGACTGTTATTTCATTATAAGTTTCATGAGCGTAGCTGTGTGAGTGTTCCATATAGTTTCAGCATTGATCGGTTCTAAGAGACTAAGGCATTTTTTTGCATTAGCACTTTCTGTTCATTACTTCTGAACAAATTTCAGGGCAAAAAATTGATAAGTAATTAAGTATGTTAGTTTTCTAGGAATTAGAAAAATAGACAATGTTTGAAGTGTTATCCTAAAATGTGAAATAGACTTTACAGCCTCAAATTTTTACTATGCGAAAGATATATGTGAGCACTACATATTCTCCAAGCACAGATTCCGATTTTAATTGCAATGGCACGTGGAACCCCTTTGAAGCTCTAATGTCATCGTTTAGAAAGGAGGGGCGGGGGGGGGGGGGGGGGAATCCTACATGTTACAACCAAGAAGCGAGGCAACATTGCCGCACAATGTTTCTAGTTTTAAAAACTCCCAGTTATGTTTGGAGACCTGTGTGTACAACAGGTAAGTAGTCCAAATTATATAGTTGTGACATGATCTTTCAGTGAGCCTTATATTTACAAGTTTTATCATGCATCTACGAAGCCTTCGTAAATACTCTCTCCAACTCTTTAGATATTTCTTACTACCTCCGTATTTAAAACATGTGTCGATTAGTGCAAATTTATATTCAAGGGTGTCAATGTTTCAAATATGGAGGTGGTACGTATTAGATTTAAAACCTGAGACATGGTAAACTTTGACCATCCATAAATCAAATTATATGCTTATTTATTTTCAAAACATGAATCAATATATTCATGTTTCAGAGATCTATTGCTAAACTACGTTTTACTCTATAGCAATTGCTAACATATTTAGGATATATAATTGATAAAATTATTTTCTGGGACATCTCCGAATCCTAATATGTCATGTATAGAGGTCTGAAAGGAGTGTTCATTTTATGAAATTTTGTACCTGCGGAGACCATCTTTTCTCATGTTGCTTATTTCCATTGGCCCTCTTGTTATAGTAGAACTCTAGCCGCTGCTCGCTAATGTCATACAAAATGTTACGGAATCTTCAAGTTTCAATTTTGTAGGAGCTTATGAAGATTGCTAGTAAAGTTGATTAATTCATTTGGTAAATTAGTCCACATTTTTCATGCACGAAATTTATCCTACTTAAGGTTTCTTTACTTACATTCAGATTGATCATGTGGCTTCAGTTGAATAATAATGTTATCAGAACATGCTTTTGAGCTCAGGAACAACACTTCTCCCGCTCACATTGTACTTATAAACAGCATGGAGTACAAACAACCTGCAGAACAATGGAATTTATATAGGTCTAATTTGTACGTGGACCTTGTTGACAGCCAAATTTTGCGAAGTACCGTACTGTTCGGCACCTTATCGGAGGCTCCGGTGATACCCCTTCTGGAGTCGGAGCTTTATGCGCCGGAGTATCTGGGAAAGGGACCAGAGGGTTCAAGACTACCCCTTCTGGACTTGGGTTTTTCACCCACCGGAGTGTCCGGTAGCTTACCAGAGTCTCTGTCGACACACCTTCTGGAACCGGAGTATTACGCACCAGAGTGTCCGGCATCGAGACCAGAGTGTCTGAGACCACCCCTTCTGGAGTTGGTTCAGGCTCACCGGAGTGTCCTGCCGAAGTATCCGGTACCAAAGTCTCTGAGAATGTCAGTTTTTGATAGTTTTTTACAGAAATCAGATCTGATATGTTGCCGGTTTGTTAGGATACGACCCTCCACGAGATAAGACCATCTCACCTCTGTATAAAGAGGTCCAAGACCGATTGAGAAGGTACCCAATTTTCATTATCAAAGTACCTTACATGTTTTTACCTCTCAAACCCTAGTTCCCTCTCTAACCCTAACTCTCTTCTTTCCTCGTCCCAATAGCGTGTGAAGAGGATTTAGCTAGCCTGACAAGCCCAAATCAACCCTAGAAAGTTCTCGTCAACAAGGGGTCCCTCCCGGACTTGAGCGACCAGGTGCTGTTGTGATTTTGATCCATGTGATCTCGTTTTTCCGCACATGGACATGCACATGGTGCATTGTTCCGATCCACCTTTCGACGTCAATACACTTTTTGGCGACTCTGCTGGGAATATAGGTTTTGGTTGCACAAAATGAATTATTTTTTTTATGTCATGTCTCCCAAAATCTCGCAAAAGAACATCATGATAGCTTCGTAGGAGGAGATTCCTGAAGAGGCCCGTAAGGCATTCATGGAGCGTCGGAGGGCCGTAGAGGAACAGTGCAAGGTGCTATAAGGTCAGGAACTCAAAGAATTCTTGGCGTGCTTCAAGAAGAATTGGCAAGGTAAGATCACTCAAGTTAAGGAGGCCGTTCTTCCTTCCATCTCCAACCAAACAGCCGTGGGTGCTGCTACTGTAAGTTCATCTTCTCAACCCTCAGTTACTTTTTAAGATCTTATATCTTTATTTTTCGATATGAAAAAGGTATTGATGAATGATATGCAATACATGATTCAAGAAAATCTTTCAAAATCTTTAAAGAATGTTGGTATTGCATCATCTTCTAATCGTGCTGCAATAGCAAGCATCCCCAATCCGGCTAATGGCAGATTAAATGAATTGGCTAATTTCGTCACACCATATCGCACCGTTGCATATAGTATTCCACTTATCCCACCTAGCAGCACGGGAATCCCTTATGGTCCAATCCCTAGTGAGCAATTTAATGCCATAAGGACCAACACGCACCCTACATCACAAATTGCCTCTCGTAGAACCCCAAAATCAATAGTGTCAGGAATGCATTGCATTTGTTAAAGATGATTTGAATGAACAGTTTTGGAAAACACTAGGGGTGGATATAAAGGGTAGAGACCGAATTTACCAAAAACCATACCCTACATACTTTGATTTGGTCCCACACCTTAGTGGATGGCGTGTTCCCGATGTCGTGAAATTAAATGGTGAAGATAGTAAAACTACATCCAAACACATTAGCAAATACATTGCACAATTAGGAGAAGCGAGTTCTAGGGATGCTTTAAAAGTTCAGCTATTTTCCGAAACCGCTTTTTTTGGTCCTCTTCATTGTTTCTGGGTTCTATTTTTATGGGAGTCTTTGGAACGTAAGTTTCATGATCATTTTTATTCTGGAGATAATGAACTAAAATTGTCACATTTGACATCAGCTAGGCAAAAAAAAGATGAAACTGTTACTGATTTTATTCATAGATTTAGAGACATCAAGAACTGATGTTTTAATTTTACAATTTCTGAAAAGGACTTGGCTGAGTTGGCTTTTATTGGTTTGCTGTCATATCTTAAAGAAAAGTTGGATGGGCCTGATTTTCTTACCCTCACAATGCTCCAACAAAGAGCTTCCGTGCAAGAGAGCCGAAGTAAAAAGCTAAAACATGACCATAAGACCCGACACAATGTGCATGACGTTGAGTATGATTCGGAGAGCACCGATGATGAATCCAACGATATTTTTGCTGCTGAATTTATTTGGCTATTGAAGGTCAAATCCTTTGCATGCGAATCACTCAAACCGATTCATAAGAATCGGAAAGATGATATAAAGTACACTTTTGATGTAGCAAAGTGTGATAAGATATTTGATGAGTTACATAAGGGTGGTTACATTAAGCTTGCATACACATTATCGCCCTAGGATGAGTTAAAGCGTAGGGCATATTGCAAATGGCACAATTCATACTCTCATGCTACTCATGATTGCAATATTTTCCGTCGATAGGTTAAATTGGCCTTTAATGAAGGACGATTAAGTCTTGAATATGATCATAGGAGATGAAAGGCCTCTTCCTTTGAGTAATGAGGTTGTTTTAGGAAAAGTGGCACAAGAGAAGTCTCCCGATGGTAGAGAGTCTATCAAAGTCACTATTAGAGGCTCGAAGTCTGGGGAGCAAGTGTCAAAACCCAAAATGATAAAACCAAAAAATCTTGAAATGGGAAAATGGAAAGTGAAACAAAGCAAGGTCATAGATAGGAAGATGGGGCTTAAGTGCATGTTTGATTGTCTTATGGCCAAATACCAAACCCAAAAGACCGATTCAAGTAATTGGTCAATGAAGCGGTCAAGGTCACCTCATAAGGGAAAAGTTGAGAGCTCACCTAGAGAGGATGTAAGGAAAAAGATGAGTGCTCATGTCCCAGTTCCACCTCACGGATTTGGGATTCCACTGCCATGGCACCCTCCTATGCATTGCCCACCATTCCCAATGTGGAATCCTTATATGGGTCCATGGATGCCTATGCGCCTTTTCTATCATTTCATCTGGGATGGGGTGCACCAAAGGACAGTGTTTTCAGGAGGCTCTCTAGTTCTATTAATAGCCGATTGGGACCACAATCGGTTGCTCATGGAAGGAATATTCCGGTGTTTCCAGAGAGGTCTAGTTCACCTCCTAAGCAAGGGTGGCATGTCAAGAATAAAGAGGAGGGAGGAAGGCATGCTCTCAAGGCCTCAGGTAATGAAAAGACCACATCTGGAGGTGTAATTAATATTGGCATTACCGATGTTAAAGTTGGTGGTGCTTTTAATGGACCGATCATGATAAATGATCCAGTTAATGTATCTAAAGATGGGTGTATTAATCAAAATATTCCAGCACCCAATGATCATGAAGCTAGTGGTAGTAGGAGCTCTCAACTTGACTCACACTCAAAAGAGAAAGCTGCAAAGATTGTGCCTTCATGAGATTAGAAAACAAGAGGCAGAAAAAAGGAGGGACGATGTATTTAATGAAATAAAGCCTATGGTCCCTCAAGGTAGGCCATGGAGACCCAAGGTAAGATCCAAATCTTTTGAAAAGCTCCAATTCTACCAAAGCTAGAGGTTCCGGTTTCAAAACTGGAAGTTTCGAGTCCTGCCGATGCGACCAATCAAGAATTCCACAAGTTTTTTGTAACGACCGGGTTTTCACTTACCTTTTGATAAGTCTCGATCTCTCGTGACATTGCCAATCCCAGGAGTTTGGCAATCACGATATCACAAGCGATCAATCAAGAAACCATAACAAAAATATTAAACAAGAAACAAATTAGGAAATAATAGATCAGAGTGAAATTAATAGAATAAAATCCTCCAAAGGGGTCCATCGGCACGCAGGCCGGAAATATCTCAGAGCAGATATATCTTTATCGTGAATCCAACAAAAGCAACAGCGGAAGCATCAACACGGCAGCGGTAGCGAACCTCCTCCACACAGGCTAGCTCGAGCGCAGGAGCGGACGTCACGGGCCGTCAGAGACGTAGTCGAAGTCAAAGCTGAGCGTATCCTCTGAAAACAACAAATTAAAAAGCCGTGAGTACGAATACTCAGCAAACCGCGTACTACCTAACAACAATGTATGCATGCAAATGGTTTCAAGGGTAAAGGCATGGCTCAAGTGCTAAATGCAAGTTTAAAACATTTTATTTTATTTAAAGTATGTAATAAAGCTTTATTTTCAAACTTGTCAAATTTTATTATCTTGCCCCGCAGAGATCTCCGTTATCTCGGACAAGGGTAAATGCCGATGTAATCTCCACACTCGGCCACAGCTCAAAGGCCGGAGTCAAAAACATTTAGAAAAGGAGAGGAGGAAGAAAAACAAAACTACTCAACAAGGAGCACAACTCAGAGGGGTGTCCTTCCAAAAGGACGTGGCAATGCGCATCGACTAAAACTCTGCAGAGATTATGCACCTGGACCCACGAGAAGCGTCATCGGGAACTACCGTCGTAGTCCCGACAAACACACAAGACCCGTCCACAAGCTTTAACTGGCGTCATCCGTCCTCCAGGATAGGGATCCCAAAAGCCTACGCAATCGGGTCCTGAAGCTGTGAAGAGCCTACCACTGATCAGGTGAGGTATCTCGATCTCATGTGGGGAGTCAAAGCTCAACACCACACTAACACTACACCGCCAACCCACGGGTAAACAACCAGTCTCGGCAAGCTTCAAGATCAAGCCAACTGCCCATACAGGGTAACGTGGTGTGCATGATTGTCAACTGAGCGTACAAGGCTCGAAGGACTCGGTCCTTAATTGTCGGGGCAGGCCAGCTCTCCAACCACAACTCCAACAACCAACAAACTCACCGCCAAGGCCGAAGCCTCCAGTGTACCCGCCACAGGTATTTAGTTATGTATAGTTATTTGCAATACTCACACATTTGAAGCACAGTTCAAAAGCATTTAACACAAATTCCATTTTATAGTGATAGGTGTGAGATAAAAATAAATGCAACTAAGCATGGCTAAGCATAAAAGTAAAATAAATGTACTAAAGCAATCCTAGGGTTAATATTTGTGGAACAGTAAATAGGCATGGCTTAGAAATATTACTAGCACATTTTAAAATAGTTGGCATGCAAATTAAGGTTGCAAACAAAACATGCAGTTTAAAATGCTGGGAACAAAGTGATCAAGGAACGCGGCTTGCCTGGCAAATCGGGATCGAAGTCGGGATCCGGATCGTCGAACTGAGCTGGCTCGCAGAACTCCTCCTCAGGGACAGCAGCTAATTACCACACGAACAACAGGGATTAGACACTAATTACGCGGCAAAGATTAGAACTGGAATTAGAATCTAAATCGAAATTACTAGACTAAATGAGCGCAAAACGTTCCCCGGAACAACACTACACGACAAACGAGACGAGACTAATTAACGGAACAATTTCGGGATTAATCGGAGATCAAATGGGATTCCTCGAAAATTGTAGATAATCGAGACCACAAGGATTTAGATAAATTGCAGAATAATTAATCGCAGAATAAAATAGCAATTAATCTAACAATTAATCGGAAAGGAAAAGGAAATTAAGAGAGGGGAAATTCTCACCACGAAATTGGAAATCGAAGACGAAATCCGAGATCGGGAATCGGGAACCGGAGAGCAGAACCGGAACTGGAGCACTGGAGACCGCAACTCAGTGGTGCCGACTCGTGGATCGAAGACGCGCTGCGAGACTTCAGAGGAGGCGACGCTCGGTCCAGCGGACGACGTGAAGTTTTCGACGCTGCTGCCTTTGGACCGGACGACGCGGTCTTCGTACCGCTCGGCGCTGGGTGACGCGGACTGGGGCAGAGCCGATCGAGCTGACGGCGACGCGGCGCGCGCGGAGTCGACGGAATCGAG
>BCLF01000288.1:23039-33451 GCA_001602275.1 Zoysia japonica
CTGTGGTCCTCGTGGAGCCGCGCGTCGCCCGCCGCGTCGTCCAGCGCCTGTTTCCGAGACCGCGTCGCCCGACCGGGCCAGTACAGCGCCGCGCCGAAACCCCCTTCTTCAAATTCCGCGCTGGTTCCGATCTCCGGAATTTCGTCTCCGTTTTCCGGATTCCCGATGAGAACGATTTTCCTTCTCTTAAATTCATTTTTTCCTTTCCGATTAATTGTTAGATTAATTGCTAATTTGTTCTGCAATTAATTTAAATTCTTGAGATCTCGATTGTCTATAATTTTCGGGAATCCCGTTAGATCTCCGATTAATCCCGAAATTGTTCCGTTAATTAGTCTCGTCTCGTTTGTCGTGTAGAGTTGTTCCGGGAAACATTTTGCTCACGTTTAGTCTAGTAATTTTGATTTAGATTCTAATTCCAGTTCTATTCTTTGTCGCGTAATTAGTGTCTAATCCCTGTTGTTCGTGTGGTGATTAGCTGCTGTCCTTGAGGAGGAGTTCTGCGAGCCAGCTCAGTTCGACGATCCAGATCCCGACTTCGATCTCGATTTGCCAGGCAAGCCGTGTTCCTTGATCACTTTGTTCCCAGCATTTTAAACTGCATGTTTTGTTTGCAACCTTAATTTGCATGCCAACTATTTTAAAATGTGCTAGCAACATTCTTAAGCCGTGCCTGTTTACTGTTCCACAAATATCAACCCTAGGATTGCTTTAGTACATTTATTTTACTTTTATGCTTAGCCATGCTTAGTTGCATTTATTTTTATCTCACACCTATCACTATAAAATGGAATTTGTGTTAAATGCTTTTGAACTGTGCTTCAAATGTGTGAGTATTGCAAATAACTATACATAACTATTTTAGCGGGGGCAGGAGGCAGTTTGAGGAGCTGGGGGACTTTCGGGAAGTCCCTATGAGAGTACCTGTGGCGGGTACACTGGAGGCTTCGGCCTTGGCGGCGAGTTTGTTGGTTGTTGTAGTTGTGGTTGGAGAGAAGGCCTTCTCCGGCAATTAAGGACCGAGTTCTTCGAGCTTTGTACGCTCAGTTGACAACCATGCACACCACGTTACCCTGTATGGGCAGTTGGCTTGATCTTGAAGCTTGCCGAGACTGGTTGTTTACCCGTGGGTTGGCGGTGTAGTGTTAGTGTGGTGTTGAGCTTTGACTCCTCACATGAGATCGAGATACCCCACCTGAGTAGTGGTAGGCTCTTCACAGCTCCAGGACCCGATCGCGTAGGCTTTTGGGATCCCTATCCTGGAGGACAGATGACGCCAGTTAAAGCTTGTGGACGGGTCTTGTGTGTTCGTCGGGACTACGACGGTAGTTTTCGATGACGCATCCCGTGGGTCTAGGTGCATAACCTCTGCAGAGTTTTAGTCGATGCGCATTGCCACGTCCTTTTGGAAGGACACCACCCAGAGTTGTGCTCCTCGTTGAGTAGTTTTGTTTTTCTTCCTCCTCTCCTTTTTCAAATGTTTTTGACTCCGGCCTTTGAGCTGTGGCCGAGTGTGGAGATTACATCGGCATTAAAATGAACCCTCGCCCGAGATAACGGAGATCTCTGCGGGGCAAGATAATAAAATTTGACAAGTTTGAAAATAAAGGTTTCTTGCATACTTTAAATAAAATAAAACGTTTTAAACTTGCATTTAGCACTTGAGTCATGCCTTTACCCTTGAAACCATTTGCATGCATACATTGTTGTTAGGTAGTACGCGGTTTGCTGAGTATTCGTACTCACGGCTTTCTAATTTGTTGTTTTCAGAGGATACTCTCAGTTTTGACTTCGACTACGTCTCTGACGGCCCGTGACGTCCGCTCCTACGCTCAAGCTAGCCTGTGTGGAGGAGGTTCGCTACCGCTGCCATGTTGATGCTTCCGCCGTTGCTTTTGTTGGATTCACGATAGAGATATATCTGCTCTGAGATATTTCTGGCTTGCGTGCCGATGGACCCCTTTGGAGGATTTTATTCTAATAATTTCACTCTGATCTACTATTTTTTTAATTTGTTTCCTGTTTAATATTTCTGTTATGGTTCTTGATTGATCGCTTGTGATATCGTGATTGCCAAACTTCTGGGATTGGTAATGTCACGAGAGATCGGCACTTATCGAAAGGTAAGTGAAAACCCGATCGTTACACGTGTCCCCTCCGCGGCCGCCATGTGCGGCGGGCCCCTTCACGTGGCCAGCTCCCTCGTCCAGCCAGCTATGCAGCACAGCGCTCGTGGCGGGTTGCCGGTGCGGTGCGTTTGGCCGGTGGCCTAGCGCGGCACGAGTGCGCACCAGTCAAGACTGCAGCGTGCGGCATCCAAGGCGAGTCTGGTTTGTTCAGATATGTTTATTCACTTTCTTAAGTTCTTAATGATGGTTTGTGCAAATTCATCGGAGTCCAGGTGCTGTGGTGCGAGCTGATGGCAACGCAACTCTTACTATCTATCTGGTGAACTGTTCTCTCTTTTTAATTTAGGTTTTTGATTCATCTAAGGAAAAGCTGTAGTCACTTAGATTTGGTTTCTTTGGCGCTAATTTCTTTGTGGAATCTGACGAGTAGAAGGAAAGAAGGCCCTAAAAGATTATCTTCTTTACCGACACCTCATTTACCAGTAGAGCTTTCTACTGCATTTTTAATCATGTGTCAATGATCCAAATTTTCCTTTTAGCAATCCAGACGTTCAAACTGAGAGTAAGAATGAGGGAGGCAGGGATCAAGCGAGAGAATCAGTACTGCCACCAGAAAATTCTCTGTAGATAAGAAAATTCTCATCTTTCAGCTCTTTGCCTTCTTAAAGAAGTTTTACTGATATTTGCCTCTAGAAGTACTTATCAGTGTTTCCAGTTTAATTTCATTACTTGAAAGTTTGCTTTCTAGATACTTCAAAAGCTTGTATCAAACTGTTCATAATGAGCATCTTGAGTCTCATCCTGACGATGTTGACTCATCCCAAAAAAGTGGATTATCTAGGTAATCGTAGCTTAATGAGTGGAAATTTGTTATATATAGAATGTTTCAAACGATGTGATCACTCTAGTGAGCTTTTAGCTGTTTATGGATTGCCATATGTGCATAGATCGTACCTGAACCAGAATACTTGATAAGGCAATCTGTTTATTAATACTCTGTCAGAGTCAGGAATCCTTGATTGGCTTGTTGGTTTTTTATACTTGATCAGCCCTAGTTATTCTCACATATATGTTCTCATGTTTATGCTGTGGTGAACTTTGGATGGTTGCCCTTGGTTGCCTGGACTTGATATTTTACTGTCCGTCAATATAGTTGTGGGGGTTGATGGTGTCAGTGATGAATCGACGAGCTTGGTTGCCTGGACTTGATATTTTACTGTCCGTCAATAGAGTTGTGGGGGTTGATGGTGTCAGTGATGAATCGACGAGCGAAAATGCTCCTGAGGGAAAAGAATAATATGGTATAAACTGAACCTTAGCATTTGTAGTCATGTTTTTTTATTGTAACCCCATTCTAATTTGCTGTTGAACTGTTTTTCAGCTAAAGTTCCAGATTGTTTCTTGCAGCAATGAAAACAAGTTAAGTATTTGCTGATGAAGACAAGCATCTTGAGTGCATCCATTTTAGGAATTTTTAACACTGTCTGATTCAAACATTGTAAATTTATAACTTGTACTTCAAACAGTGTTATTATTTAGAAATAATTTGAATTTATTTCAATGGTTGAGTAAATTATTCTATTTCTAAAATGTATTATTATGTTACACTTCACTGGAGATGAGATTAAAATAATGGTTTTTGGAAATATTATTTCGAAGTATTAATAATAAGAATTAATATTATATAATAATTTTTTTAAAAAATATTTCAGACGTTTGGCAACCAATTGTTGGTTGGTAATAGTATTAAACAACGTCGAACTATGAGTCGGTAATTCTCTCTATTCAGCGACTTACGCTTGGTCGGTAAAAAGAAGTGTGTCGGTAAAAGTTTTACCAACGCCACTTTCAACGACTGCATCGGTCGCTGAAGGGCCCTTTACTGACCGACAGTAAGTTGTTAATAGCTAACCGTGGTGTAGTGTTTGAAGTGTTTAAGTGATGATGTGGCTAAGGTGGCTATGAGAGAAGTTCATGAAGGCATTTGTGGTACACACCAATTGGATCCGAAGATGAAGTAGCTATTACGGAGGGTTGGATTTTATTGGCCTAGCATGATTATTGATTGCTATTGCTACTACAAAGGGTGTGAAGAATGTCAAAGGTTTGGTAATGTCTAGCTGGCGTCCACTGTCATGATGAATCTCATTATAAAGTCATGGCCGTTCCGAGGATGAGGATTGGACTTTGTAAGACAAATACATCTTCCATCGAAGGGCATCACTTCGTGTTGTTTGCAATGGACTACTTCACCTTGGACCGAATCGGTTGCCCCCAAAAACATGATGCAAAAGGAGGTAATTGATTTCATCATTGACCATATTCATCATAGATTCAGCATTCCGCAAACCTTAACCACGAACCAAGGTACTTCTTTTATCTCTGACCAAGTTCGTGAGTTTGCTGAATCTTATAGAATTAAGCTACTCAATTCCGATACTATGCTCAGGCCAACGGTCAGGCCGAGATTAGCAATAAAACCTTGATTAAGCTTATCAAGAAAAAGATAGATGATAATCCCAAGAGATGACATGAGGGCTTGTTGAAAGCTTTGTGGGCTCATCGTATCTCTAGACATGGAGCCACTAAGGTCACTCCCTTATGAGCTTGTGTATGGACAAGAGGCCGTTTTGCCTGTTGAGGTAAATCTGGACGCTTTGAGGTTAGCAAAGCAAAATGAATTATCCATTAGTGAATATCACGCATTGATGTTAGATAATATTGATGAAGTTACCGATAAGCGTTTAAATACCTTGAAATAAATTGAGAAAGACAAAGCTAGAGTTGCTAGAGCCTACAATAAGAAAGTGAAAGCCAAAATATTTCAGGTGGGTGAATTAGCTTGGAAAACAATTTTGCCCATTGGTTCGAAGAGCAACAAGTTTAGAAAATGGTCTCCTAGTTGGGAAGGACCTTATAGAGTAGTGAAGATCATAGCCGGGAAAGCATAAATGGTGGAAACCTTGCAAGGAGAGCGTTTGCATCGAGCATTGAATGGTCGATACTTAAAAAAGTATTACCCTAGCGTATGGCAAGATGCTTGAAGAGATACAGCCGATATGATGAATATCGTTGCTAAGGCTATAATGCGGCCGATGAGTTGAATGGATCATCATCCTTAGATGATTTTGGTACTTAGGATGTTTTATGGTACATTAATTTTACCACAAAACAGGGTGGCCTATGTTGACAACCAAATTTTGCGAAGTACCAGACTGTCAGGCACCTTACTGGAGGCTCAAGTGACACCCCTTCTAGAGTCGGAGCTTTATCCTTTTATTCTTGTGAACTTGAGAACAAATTTGTAATGTGTGGAACATTGTGCGCTTTAAGTTATTTTCAAGTTGTAAGAACCTTTTATTTTCTTAATGTGTGATGCATATTTGATTTAGTGTATTGTTGCTTCAATATGTGACGTCTGGAAAAACTGGAAGTTTCGGTTTCCTCAGACAACGCATATGCCTTTCTTTTGATTCTTTTGTGGTGATTATCCTGTCATATGCATCACACAATACATGTTCACGCACATTTTGTGCACCCCACGGATTCTAACATATAGGGAGAGCTTCCATGTATTTCACTTGATGTGCAAATGGCATTTTAGACCAAAAATTGAATTCAATTCAATATGCACATTTTTAGGGGGAGCAAAGCCTATATGAGTAGAATCTAAATCTGAGCTCATTTAATATCTTTTCTAAGCTTTAATCAAGGTTGTCATCAATCACAAAAAAAGGGGAGATTGAAAGTGCATCTACATCCTTAGTGGATTTTGGTGAATTGAATGACAACATGATTAAAGGACTAACATTATTTATTGAGTATATGAGCAGATTATTAGTCCCAAAAGAATATTTGAGATATCTTGATTCAATGAAGATAGTCATATCCCTTACAATCAAGAGGTTGCTCATGCTAAGTCAAGTGAAGTTATTATAAGCAAAAAATGAGATAAAGAGATATGTATGCTCCAAGCTTGATCTCAATATGAAGTCACTTGACACATGAAAATTGAAGAGGATGTTCATCCTAAGTCAAGTGAAGCAATGTTAAGCAAGAAACAAGATCAAAAGCTATAAGTGCTTCAAGATTAAGATCTCAATAAGAAGCTACTTGGCTTATGAAGATTGAAGTTGACATCATGGGATTCAAGAAGTATTCATTGAAGACGCAAGGCAACGTTTGACCCAAGTGAGGGAGAAGGTGAAAGATCAACTTGACGGTGTCGTGATGGATCGAGAAAGGGAGAAGGGCAAGAAGGAGTCCTGGAGTGAGAAGAGGGAAACACGATGGCTACTCTCTTTCACAAGTTCTGCCGGAAGTTCTCGTTTTGGCAGTTTCTAGCAAAATCGGCTAAGTCTCCACAGGAGTGTCCGAGCAGCCCTCTCTGTGGTCGAGGTTTTATCCTCCGGAGTGTCCGGCACTTTGCCGTAGTTCCCATACCGGAAGTTCCTGTTTGGCAAACCGAAGTTCTAATTTTTCATGGTTGTGTCTAATGGCTAGTTTCTATTGAAAACCGAAAGTTCCAGTTTGAAAACCGGAAGTTCCGGTTTTCCCAATTTCAGCCCCAATGGCACTTGAGCATTGAGCTGCAAATCCGTGGGGCATTTGTTACTCTTGGAGGTGAAGCCTCCTAGATTGCTAGGCATCGCCCAGTGAGCCACCAAGCTTGCTGTGAGCTCCGGGAAAGTTTGTGAAGGTCCACTTCGCCTCCGCAAGGGAAGAAACAAGATAGTGAAACGAGGTGCGGTTGAAAGAAACCCGTCTTGAAGTTGGCCTTGTGAGCAGCTCAAGCTTCCTCAACGGAGACATAAACGACTTGGGAGCAAGTCGTTGAACTTAGGTGAAACTATTCCTCGTGTCCTTGCTTCATTAAGTCGTACTTGTAACTAACCCTTGATTCTATGTGAATCAAGTAGCTATCTTGTCCCTTGTTCTCTTTTAGGAGTGATTTGCAAGTTTCTCAGGAAAATACTCAAGTTCAGGTTTAATCCTCTGTCCCGAGAAAACCGAAAGTTCCAGTTTAGCTCTTTATTTACTGTATGTTTTAACTGTCCAGGTAAAACCGAATGTTTCGGTTTTCCAAACCGAAAGTTTCGGTTTTGGCAGTTTTAATTTCCTCTACAAGTTTTATTAAATTTTAGGAACGCCTATTTACCCCCTCTAGGCGACATCTAGGTCCTTTCACTGAGAGCTCTTGGATTGGTAGGTGGGGATTTCTTTCTTAAGTCTCAACTTGATCCCTTCTAACAACCTCCCTTATCCTCACCTTTCCCACCAACCCCCTTCTCCCTCATCCTTTCTCACCACCCCATCTGGTTGGGGCGCCACCACCCTCTCTCTTCATCTTCGTCAGCAGCAGGTGAGCCACTACCCCACCCCGTCTTCCTCTTCCTCAGCCGGTGCAGCAGTGCTGACCATCGCATCTCGTGGTGGTGGTGGGATTTGCCGTCTTCACCCTTGATCTCCATCCTGCAGCTTCTCTTCGGTCCTTGCTCAAGTCTTGGTGAGCATCTCTGTCCCTCTATTTGTTTACCGTTGGTTTGGCCGTTTGTAGAGTGTGCAGCATTCGGTTCAGTTTTTGGACCGGAACACACAAGTTCGGCTGTGTCCAGGGCCCAGTTCGTGTTCTGCCGGGCGATCTGTGGCTGTGCAAGTTGGTGGTGAAGTTTGTGCTGGTTTAGGTGGTGCTGCAGTGGTTGTTTCAGTTTTGGGTCGTGGTCACGCTGAATCATTTGTATCTGAACCTTGTTTCGGGTTTGGTTGGCCGATCTGTGGTTGCTGCAGCGTTCGGCTCACTTTTGAGCCACGGTCACTCTAGATCGTTGGTGTCCGAGCCCTGTTTCGTGCTCTGTTCAGGCGATCTATGACCGTGCTGCGGGTCATGCTGCTGGCACCGTGTCTGGGCCTCAGGACAAGCACGCGGTTTGGCTGTGATCCAGTCTTGGATCACGCGGTTGTGACCGTGTCCTAGCCGCAGGTCACGCGCGTTTGGGTTGAGCGGTGATCTAGCCTCGGGTCACGTCTCTGTGACCTTGTCCCAGCCTCAGATCACACGTGCTTGGGCCAGCCGGTGACCGTGTCATGGGTCACACGGCAGTCGCCGTGTCCAGGCCCCAGGAGACTTGGCTTCGGGTCACGCAGCCGTGACCGTGTTCGAATCTTAGTTCACGCTCGATCGGGTCACCCAGTGACCGGTGTCCAGGGCACATGCCGTCTACCGTGTCCGAACCCCAGATCACGTGCAATCGGGCTAGTGGGTGACCGGTGCCCAAGATACGTGCCGACTATCGTGTCAGGACCCCGGATCACATGCGTTTGGTCCAGTCTATGTTTTTCACCCGGACACGAGCGGGAGACCGTGTCCTGGAGTCAGTTCACGTCTGATCTGTGTAGCCGTTAGTAGAGTCCGTTCTAGGAGTTGTTGGGTCATTCTTTTTAGTGTCTCACCCGTTTATCATGTTGTGCTCAGTTGGAGACGCTGAGGAGGAGTACCGCGGACCTGCTCAGTTTGAGGATCCGGACCCAGACTACGACCCGGATCTACCAGGCAATCCGCATTCCTTGACCAATCTTGAGCCCAATCTTTAAACTGCATGTTTTGTTTGAAATCATAATTTGCATGCCAACTGTTTTAAAATATGCTAGTAACATTCTCAAGCTGTTCTCATTTATCATTCCACAAATTATGAACCATATGACTGCTTCATTATTATTACTTTACTTCTATGCTTAGCCATGCTTAGTTGCATATGTTTAAAATACTTCACACTTATCACTATAAAAAGAGAATTTGTGTCAAATATTTTTGAACTATAATTCAAACGTATGAGTGTTGCACATAACTTTATATATATATATATATATATTATTTAGTGGGGGCAGGTTAGAGTTTGAGAAGCTGGGGGACTTTTGGGAAGTCCCTATGGGCGTACCTGTGACGGGTGCAACGAGAACATACGGGCCTGGATCTTTCCATGAGACTTGTTGGTCGTTGGAGTTGAGGTTGGAGAGAGTGCCTGCCCCGGCAATTAAGGATCGAGTTCTTTGAGCCTTGTACCTTCAGTTGCTTACCATACACACCACGTGACTCTGTATGGGCAGTTAGCTTGATCTTGAAGCTTGTCGAGACTGGTTGCTTACCTGTGAACTGGTGGTGTTGTGTTAGTGTGGGTCGGATTGCGATCCCTCACATGAGGTCGAGATACTCCATCTGATCAGTGGTAGACTCTTCACAACTTCAGTACCCAGTTGCGTAGACGATTGGGATCTCTATCCGGAGGATAGGTAACGCCAGTTAAAACTTGTGGATTGGTCTTATATGTCTGCCGGGGCTACGACGGTAGTTCTCGGTGGCACATGACATGAGTCCAGGTGCATACACTCTGTAGAGTTACAGTCAATGCGCATTGCCACGTCTCGTGCTAGGACACCGCCTGAGCTGTGGCCGGGTGTGGAGGTTACACCAGCATTTAAAATGAACCCCGTCAGAATAACGGAGATTCCTGCGAGGCAAATAATAAAATTTGATTGTTTTAAAATAAAACTTCTTGCATCTTTAAAATAAAATATTTTAAACTTGTATTTAGAACTTGAGCCAGCTTTTATCTTTAAAACTACACTTGCATGCAGACATTGTTGATAGTTAGTACGCGGTTTGCTAAGTATTCGTAATCATAGCTTTTTATGATGATGTTTTCAGAGGATAACCAGAGCTTTAACTTCGACTACCTCTTGGACGGTCCGTGAGGTGTGGCTCCAACGCTCGAGTGGCTGTGGAGGTTGAGGATCACTGTTCGTTTGGTTTGCAGATGTTCCGCTTAATGCTTCGCTGTCGTTTTTCTCGCTAGATGTGTTTCTGTTTTGAGATGTTTTTCGGTCTGCGTGACAATGGACCCCATTGGAGGATGGATCTTTAATAAGTTTTGCATAATCTTACTGAACTTTATCTATCTTTATCCTTATTTTATATTTCTATTATGGTTTTTTGGTTGATTGCTTGTGATATCGTACTTGACAACCTCTTGGGATTGGCAAAGTTACATAAGATCAGGTCTTATCGAAAGTTCAGATATCCCGGTCGTTACAAAACCTATTAACAATTCATTGTTAAAATTTAATCAAATATCAAAATTTTAACAATGAATTGCACGGTAGTGTCAACTACCCAATCGATGGCCTTCCTAGTAGCAATCGCTCTCTCCCGTGCAATCGTATCATTCCCGGAGCACCAGAGTGACCACGTACCGCAGATAATAATAGAAGCATCCTTCCTGCTGCAGT
>BCLF01000289.1:0-29700 GCA_001602275.1 Zoysia japonica
AATATATGAAATTTGTAAAAAATAAATAAATATGACCAATAGTCAAAGTTTATGTTACAAATCAATTGTGACATATTAGAACGGATGGAGTCAGCAGAACCATTTCTAATATCAATTTCGAAAGTTATCTAGACGGTTTGGATAGTCAAAGGTGTGAAATGTCTTGTTTTATATTTGAGGGATTACATAGACTTCTGAGGGGGTGAAGTAGATTTATTTCAATCACAAATGAACTTGAGAAATTTAAAACTTAGAAAAAATTAAGAGTTCTATAGAAAATTGATCATTTCTCTAAAATTTTGTTTCGAAGGAAGCACATAGTAGAGTAAGTAACAATGTTGTAGTTCGTAATAAATAAATAGTAGCTCGGGTCCGATGACAGGAAGTATGATAAGGTACAAAAGCAACTCCTTACTTTATCAATTGGAACAAATAAAATCACCACAGCAGGAGAGCAATTGCCCTTGTCACAGTGCGACGCTTGTTGTGCTAGCTAAAAAGAATTATTCATAAAGGATCTACGTATAAAATTTTGGATGATAGAAGGACCGGGCAAACATTTTATGTTTTGTTAAGGACCTAAATGCTAAACGACCAAAGGTTTGGTGAAAGGACGGAGTTGTACTTTATTTCTGGTTTTATAAAAGGTCTAGAAGCAAGAGCTACAGATGTAGATCCAACGCTCTTTGTGCATCAGAGGATTGATCTGATGATCTTGAATTTATTGATGATGCGGCTCCATGTATTTGAAAAGAAATCACATAAAGTTAATACTTTTTTAATTTGTATAAACACAAGTGCCAAAATTGAAAGGTGTGCAAGTCAGCATAAGTATATAGTCCCTCCGTTTCTAAATTAATATCGTCATTGACTTCCAACATCAATTTTGACCGTTTATTTTATTCAAAAAAATTTAGTAAATATAATATATTTGTTATAATTTGATTTATTATTAGAGTTATCTGAATCGCATCTTCAAATTTTCACATTTTAACTAATTTTTTGAATAACACAAATAGTCAAAGTTGATGTTAAAAGTCAATTACGATATTAATTTTAGAATGGAGAGAGTATGCTACAATTGTGTTGACGCTAGAGTTATGTTTCCTAAACAAAGTGCATAAAGAACTAAAAAGCTGAAGGATTCTCACGTACCACTAAATAATCTTATCTGATCTCAGCAAAAATCTTGAACTAATCAATTTTTTTCTGTCGAGAAATGCAAAGTTGGTTAGAACTATGCAATGTCATTTTTGCAAGCAAACAGGATGTAGGGAGATGCTAAGATACAGTTCATTGTAGGCTTTACTTTGAAGCAACAACGTCATGATAGAAAACTGAGGGAGTAGGAAGGGTCTAGAGAAGTGGAGACTATTTTTGCTAGGTGATGGCCGCTTCATCTTTACCTTTTTTAATCCAAATGCGTGAAAGGTTTTGGGCTGACGTGGAGCAACAACATTCAAAAGAATGCATGGCATTTAATATATAAAGATATGTAATGCAGAAACTGGTCAGCACATTGATGTTAAATGGGGCCAGAATCTTTTTAGAATAGTCAGAACGATTAATTAATATTAAATTGACTTAGCTGTAATGATTTTTTATTTACCTCGCATGTAGCAGAACCAAAACGTGTTGTGTTAAATGAATGACCTATTTTTTTGTCACAATTAATGCATCAGTAATTTTCATTAGGATGTGAAATTCTCTTCAAGATAGTTGTGCGCTTTTTTAATTTTACTAGTTGCTCGTGTTTGATATGCTTGTGAATAATGTTGATCACATGGCTTTTCACTTGTGCTGGATCCTATCAAGCCTCTACTCTGGCAGTGTCTGCATCTGGAATTGCTAAGCATAGGCGAGGGCTCGAGCTTGTTTTCATGCTTTTTTTCTTATCTGATGCTACCTCCGTTTCATAATATAAGCATTTCTAAGTATAGTCAAAGTCAAAATTTTATCACTTTAACCACTAATAATGTATACTTAATAATGTTTTATCATATAAAATTATATTTTTTGGATTCATTATGAAAAAAACGTTCATAAAAAAATATATTTTTATATTAGAAATTATGCATTTTTCTAGATAATATTAGTAAAAAGTAAAAGAATTTGATCTTATCTAAACCTAAAAATGCTTATATTTTAGAACAGAGATAGTATATACGCAGTTTAAGTCTCACAAACATAATGCTATATTCTTGAGTTTGTGCTAAGCTATTAGCAAAAGTGCATCACACCATGGTTGCACTTAGGTTTACTTTACCCAAAACTGGAACCTGATCCCTGATTTATTTTAGGTTGTAGCTTGCTACTTTATTTTCTGGTTCCATGGAACTATGCATATGTTCAATATCTTTTGTGCTTCAAAAACTTTTTATTTTTTGTCAAACAATCAACTCAAGTGAACTTTTTATGTTGCACATTCAGTATGTACAAGCATAGTCTCAACTTGCTAGTTTAAAGAGGGAAAGACCAACTTAATCATCAGTGACCTACAGCATAGTAATTATAAGTTAACTCTTTTTACGCGCGGTGACAATGAAAGCGTAAGCGAATTGCTGTGTAGGTGCGGCCCACACATCGTGTGCTTGGGTATGAGCCATATTTAAGCCTGGGTTGTTATATTATACTTAAAATATTAAATTTTAAACATAAATTGGTCTACATGTATTGAATGTTAAATTTCAAATAAAAGTCCCATGAGTTTATCCAGTCTCCGTGCTGGGCCTAATGGTCTACGTGGGCCAGGCGTCGTGCTTAGTCGGGCCACCCTAAACAGGTCGTGCTCGTGCCATACCAACGGGCCTACGCCTAGACCTAGGCATGTCCCATGTAGTGCTTCGGGCTGGCCCGGCCCAGCAGGCCATCATGCTAGGCCATGTTCGTGCTAGGCATCGTGCCGACCCATTTAGCCTGGCCCACTTGGCCAGGTATACTTTTGATGTATGGCAGCCTAGATTGATTAGGTATTGGCGTCCGATTTTCAAAGAGATTGTGAAAGATGATATCAAATTTGTGAGCGATTTCAAGTCCTTCACTTCAAAAGAACACCAAGAGAGAGCACACAAACTTTGGTGGCTTGCTCTTACAAGGAGGCATTATCGGGGCAGCGGGGATCATCGATGTCTTCACTCTAGGAGTTAAACATGCCTTAGAAGAGCACTATTTTGAGAATGTCAGGAGGGGCCAAATCTCTGATGGGAGTGGTCTAACAAATATTAGAGAAAGACGCCATCCTTTCGAGATCTTAGGGAAAATCACTAAGCATCTCTTCTCTCTGGTCCTTTACTTATCGTATTTACCTTATTGTAAGTAACGTTAATTGATTGCTTTACTTACCTGTTGGAGTTTTGCCTGATAGGTTTGCATGTTAGTTTTTTCTAGTCTAGTCTTTCATATCTAGTGCATATTTTTGTTCTCCTATTGTATTCTTGTTTATCTTAGTATCTATATTGTTAGGAGTTGTTTGCTTTATCACTAGTCTTCTAGAAGTGTTAGAAAAGTTGAATAGTGTAGTGCCCAATTCAACCGCCTTTTCGAACACGATCCTTACAATCATATAATCGGAAGATCAGGCATTCCAATCCTATTAGAGGGATAATATAACAACCTGATCTGCATGTAATTTAGCTCCTAGCAGATAATGGAGTAGGAAGTTGCTACTATTCCAGCCTAAGGTCCTGTTTGTTTCCAATGAAAATTTTGAGATTCTGCTTCTAGTAGTGCTCGTGAAAATAAACAGCTTAGATTTTATTTCAGATTCCATAAGCTGCAGCCCCAAGATC
Source organism: Zoysia japonica (assembly GCA_001602275.1). Lineage (NCBI taxonomy): Eukaryota > Viridiplantae > Streptophyta > Magnoliopsida > Poales > Poaceae > Zoysia > Zoysia japonica. The sequence goes on from BCLF01000289.1 coordinate 3,789, forward strand.
CTGAATCTCACAATCAATTCTCCCCCGGGTTTTGTTAGATTTTGTCTCGCACCACACATAACCTCTTGTCCACAATCTTACAGCTTTTCATAATCTAGCTTTTGTATAGATTTTTATAATCCAATAAATTCCCTTAATCCCTAGTGAAAACAAATAGGGCCTAAGAAGATTGCTGTTTTGATTTTTTGGGCACAAAGATTAAGAAATGGAAAAAGTAGTGCGCACTATAAAAAAGGAAAAGTAAAGAAAAGAGAAATAAAGAGAGTATTGTATAAAAGGTTATTTTAAACTATTAAATTGTTAAATTAGATAAATAAAAAATAACAATTATTTGCCTTAACGAGCCATATCAAGCCTAACTGAACATAACTCATCAGGCTGGCAAGCTTCACCATATGCTTGAGTTTGGCTCATTTTAGTTTTTGTATGCTAGCTGAACAAGTGTTCCAAGTCTGTAATTACAGTTGCTAGTTGGCTGAATCTTAACAAGAATCCAAATGTGAGCAATTGACATGACACAAAGATCAACAACAGACATAGCTCCGAAGATCAACAAAGAAGACTCATGACGTATGTAGCATAAAGCAGTTTTGCCCTTTATATGGTCTTTTTTTTATTTTTATTTCGAATTTTATATATTTTTCTATTGACTAAAGGCACAAAAATAGGAACGTCAAGAAGTTTCAGATTGATCTAATCAATGATGTGTTCTGTGAAAAATCACAGAGGTGTCCGATATTAAGTGCTAGAAATTGCAACATCAAAAAGTCCCTCTTCTAAAGGGAATTTGGCCTCACAAATTTTTTTCAAACTCGGCAAAGCAGGGGAGAGCCAAATGCATCTTTTCGTTATGAGATTTTTAAAAAAAAATCTCCCAATTCCGAGTTCGTATACAAAAGTTATGCCCGTTTTACTGTAAGGTGCTCGAGATATATTTTTAGAAGGTGCGAAACACAATCGTGATGCAAGCGGGTGGCAATTTTGTGAATGATTCAACTGGGAAAATTAAGAAAAGGTGAATTATGAAAGAATATGGAAAGGTGGATCTAATTGTGGTCGAAATATGAGTTGGGTGGGTGGGATAAAATTTTGATGCAAAAGAACAAATAACAGATGTGACACCATAATAGATATGAATGACGCAACCAATGAACGATTAAAAAAACAACTGGATGCAAAACAATTTCAAAAACCAGTAACCAAAGCATGAACTGAGGACACAAATTCAACACTAAAGACTCTGGGATAAAACTATGCAAAGGCTAAACATAGTTTGGACACGTATCTAACAATCTACCGTTATTTTTTTGTGTGGTGGCTTCTTGTCAATGATAGAAAGAATTCAAACGGTAGAGGTGCACTTGACGATATACCCGAAGCTCTAATTACCACTTGATGTGTTCATAGTCCCCAATCTTTCGTCAGGTCGTGATAACTCTCGATTTGGTAGAGATGCAACAAAAAATCAATCCTGCCTCAAATCAACATGATTCAAACCCCACAACCGCAGCACCACTTCTCCTCTGGTTATCAACCGTGCAATACACGATTGACCTCAGCAAGAAGGCTAATCTCAGCCTGCGAATCAAAGAACAGAAGTAAGAACAAGAAAGAACGCAACACAAATGCGGAATCTAAATTAAACGCACAATCTTGTGATCACACAAACCGTCTAACAGCAAAACTATTTGATAACAGATTAATCAAATCAAAACCTGAGTCTAATGACAACGGTTACTGTTTCTATAGAGGTTGGAACGTTTTTAAGAGACAAACTCTAATACTAATGGCTATAGAAACGATTTATGGCTCAAAGGCCAAAAGATGATGTCGTAGCAAAGGTAGTTTCTGAATATCAACTTGTTTTAATGATTTTCGATGACTTCCCTCAAATTTGCAGATGAGACTGGTGGCATTGTAAAAGTTATTTTCTTAGCTTTTCAACAATATTCAGAACAACTAAAATAGATCATATATGCGACCTGATCGTCCGTTCTAGTGCGGATTACTTCTAAAGCCGGGGGCAACTCGACTCCCAGTTGGTTTGAATCTTCTTCGAGATTGAACTTATCCTTGCTGGTCTTGAGCATCTTCAAGTCCTTCTTCATGCTTACTTTGACCGTCTCCAATATTTCTAATCATGTTAAATTCATTAGATAATAATCTTTTTAAAGGAAAAAAAACATGTGTTTAGAAACGGGCTCACCTCTAAATTCTCTAAATTCAATTGTTGTGCACGAACTCCTGTGATTGAACCATTTATATAGTAGATGGAGAAGCATTATATGTATCTAATGAATAAATGTCCTCATAAAAAAACCCAAAGTATCACAATCCACGCACCAAAGAGAAAGGGCCAAAGTCTCACATCCCACGCACCAAAGAGAAGTCCAAAAGTCTCACAGCCCACGCACCAAAGTGAAAGGTCCAAAGTCTCACAGCCCACAGACCAAAGAAAAAAGGTCCGAAGTCTCAACAGAATGCATGCGGAGTGAGCATCTATAATCTATAATCTATATATTTATATAATCACTCCACACTAAAAACCTAATCTCAATTACTATGGAGCCACCCACCCTAATAGTTTCATTCGTCCGATTAAACCGGCGCATAGATCGTCTCCGTTTATCATTCGTTCTACCCGCGCCACGCCTCCCCCGACGCCCCGCCTCCCTGTCCCCACCCGTGCTGCGCCGCCTTCCCTGACGCACCCCCTCCCCGACTCGGCCTCTGCCCCTCCCCTGACGCCCCGCCTCCCCACCTCTGCTCGCGCCGCGCCGCCTCCCCCAGTCCCTCGACCCCTTGCCTCACCTCCTCACTCTCCATGCCCACCACCCCTTACACATGCATCTATCTTGAAATATGGCATTTTCAGACCTTTAAGGAGACACTTGCACTCATACAAGTTATTTGGTAATTTGTGATTCTCAGGGAGCACATCACCAAAAAGCTTAAGTAACTTATTGATGCATTCTCCGGTCAGATTGTGTTATGATTTAATTGCCATCAATCGTGCTACTGTTGTTAGGCGAGAAACACGAGTGGAATTATGGAGTGGCTCTTTTGACGCAGACAACATATCATAAAATGCTTTAGCATCTGCCGCTGGTTCCTCCTCTACATTATCTGTTTGCATTGCATCACCCATTTCGCCCAACATTTCATCTAACCCATCATCATTGTAAGATGCAACTCCTGATGCGGATGAACTAACAATGCTCACCATGTTCAGTCCATCTATGGTAACCCGGCATAAAACCTCTCTTACACAAATGCATGCTCATTACAGCCCTCCTCCGTCTAACTCTATTACGACATTCGGAACAAAGGCAAATTACTCCTGATTTTTCAGCATTAGGGATACCATTGAAAGCTTGGTCTAGAAAAGAATTAGTGTTGCGCACCCAAACTTCAGAATGGCAGCCATTATCATTCCAACCTTCATACATCCAGCTATGATCCTCTATTGACATGCCTAATATTGCAACACTAAACCTGAGAAAAAATTTACACCAAACATAGTAATTATAGTTAAATCAAGACTATGTCATATTCAATTAACTACAAATATTCAGAGGCAAGCATACCATATCAAACAAACTGGCAACACATTCAATCAAATAAGCAAAACAATGAGCTGGTAACACATTCAATCAAATAAGCAAGCAATGAGAGATTTTATTCTCACCTACAGCACACGTAGAATGCGAATCTTCTTCAGCAGCAGCTCCTTTGATGTGGATCTCACCCTTTCGTTCTCCGATAATTTCCTAGAAATGGATGCAACAATTAGAACATGCTTTCAACTAGAACACTTTGCTAGCCATACGTTGTAGTTAATATTTACTCAAATCAACAACAGAACTAACTAGATCCAAAACAATACTAGTCTTGCCGGTAGAAGGGATGCAGTAGAGGAGCCAAACAAAACTGCTACCGGTGTCACTTCTCTGGAACACAAAGTCATTACAACAAATAAGCATCCATAATTACTATTTACTCTAGAGATAATAATATTTTATTGGTATACTGTGACACCACAAAACTACCTGTATCCCCTTCAATGAAGATAGCAACCAAACCAAACTGATAAAGACCTTCCCATGATGCAGGACATTTGGAGAGCAGCAGCTCCTCTGAGACGCAGATTTGGGCGGGGTTGGGTTGCTGCGCTCAGAGGGGTGACAGTAGGCTTAGGGTTGAAGGGCCAAGGGGTTGAATGCGTTGGAGAGGAGGGGCAGGGGCAGGGTCGCTTGAGCTGGGGCTGGGTTGTTCGGCACCAAACAGGAGGGGAGCAGGGCGAGGTCGTCGGAGCAGAGCGTTGGGGCGCAGGCTAGGGCTGGTGGCGAGCTGGGGCGGGGTCGTTGGGCACCAAAGAGGAGGGGAGCAGGGCAAGGTCGTCGGAGCAGAGCAGAGGGGCGCAGGCTGGGGCTGCTGGCGAGCTTGGGCGGAGAGCAGGGTGAGGTCGTCGGAGTAAAGAGGATTGGGCGCACGCTGGGGCTGCAGCAGTGGATCCGGAGGGAAGAGGAGCAGGGGCAGGGTGCCGGAGGGAAGGACGGACAGCAGCTGGGGCACGCCGACGGGGAGGTGTGACGTCTCAAATTTTAGGAGTTTAAAAATGCATAATTTAAAAAAAAATTAACAATCACCTTAATATTTTTCTTTCTCCTTCTCATCTTCTCATTTCTTTCTTGTTTCAAAAGGTAAAATTCTCACTAAATTAAAACCTAGCTAATTTGGAAATTTTGAAACTACTAAAATTTGAAAGTGTGACGAGTGTTTGACTCTTTTTGTTTTATTTGTTTTTATCGTTTGTTTTGTTGCATTGCAATTGAATCCTAAACACACCAAATTCTTTTTGAATTTCAAATCCATTCAACTTCTTTAAATTCAATACAAATTTTGGACAGTGGGCCGGTGCTCCTTCCTTCTTCTCTTTTCCTTCCCTAGCCCGGCCTGCTTCCTCTTTTTTCTTTTTCCTGGCCCAACACCAGCCTGGCCTTGTGCCGCCCGCGTCCTCCTTCCTTCTCTCCTCACATGCCGCCTGGCACGAACATTACGGGCGCGCGGCGCCACGCGCTGCACATGCATGGGCCCCGCTGCCAGCTCCCTTCGTACGCGTCACGCACAGACCCCTGTTGCTTCTCAATCCCCTAGATTGGAGCTCCAGCTTCGGCACTCACCGACGCCCACCCTGCTTGTGATGCCAACCACCCACAGCGCACCGCTTGTCCTTCGTTGGCCGCGCACGCCCTCCTGGCCATCGTGGCTCGCACAACGTCCCCGTCCTGCTTGTCGTCGCGCTGCGCCACTCCGGCCCCGCGCCTTTGCTCCGCGACACGCGCGCCACCACGACAACGGTCATCCCCTGCCGTCGGCCTCCTCTGCTGCCTCCCCGGCCCAGCCGAGGCAGCACCGAGGACCGCCGGGTCGCCCTCACTCTCCCACACGAGCCCCAACCTTAGCCACCACCGAATCGGGCTTCGATTTCGCCATTCCCCTTCGGCCGCTCCTGCTCGTCGAGCCAGCCACCCGCCGGAAATCCGCCGCCGTTGAACCCCGATTGCCCTTCCAAGTGACACCCCGACACCACATCGAGCTCCTCTACTGTTCTTCGGTCGCCTCAAGCTGTCTCGGACCCTATAGGCCACCGGCGCCGCGCTCCACCATGGCACACCGCCCTCCTCCGTGGCCGGCGATCTTCGGCGCATCCCCAGCAAGTCTAAGCCCATGGAGAGGATCCCAGCGTCGCCCTCGTGCTCCTACGCTAGTATACCGAGCTCCTCGACGCCGCTACTGGACTGGCGCCGTGAACCACCGCGGCATGTCACCTCGCACCGCCGCCAGCACTCGTCGTCGCTTCTCCGGCTCGCCTGAGACCGTGGGGAGCTTCACCACGCTGCCCTACCTCTCCTTCACCGGAGCCCCAAGGCCGCACGACGGTGCCGTGCACCGCCCTTGGCCAGTGCCGGCACTGCAGGGCGCCTCCTCGACCCGATTGAGCCCACAAGGCAGTTCACCGCGCAGCCCTCCTGCACCTCTTCCCCTTCCCCAGGTCCGGTGAGGCCCCCTTGGCCGGCCTGTCAGCGCGGTCCACGGCGAGGCCTGTGGACCTACCCTGGCCGTGGTGCACGGGATTGTGCACAGAGTCCACGCCTTTCCCCTTTGCAAAAAAAATTGCAGAGAAGCCCTCCATCTTCTTCGTATATAATAGCCGAGTATAGTTGCAGAAAAACCCTCCAACTTCTTTATATAAAGTTCTAGGCCTATAGAAAGCCCCCTAATTTCCTGTTTATTGGCGTGATAGTCCCACTCGCATTACACACAAGCCTTTGGACCTTTCCATGTTTATATAGAGGTCCTTGTTGACCTTTTGATAATTGCAAATTGATCCTTGGTGACCCCACGGATCAGCCACCCAAGCGCGCACACACGCACCGGGTTTAGACATGGTAGTAGGCATGTGTCCTGAACACCGGTCGCCACCCAACCTGAACGCACGCAAACTGCAGCCTGGACACGGCCACAGCCTTGTGTCCCTAGATACGGTCACAGCCTCGCGTCCACAGGCAGGGACACAGACACAATGCTGCCCATGTGTCCACAGACACGGGCACGATCACGACCCTGTGTCCACAGACATCGATGCAGGCACAGTGTTGCCCAGATGTCCATGGGCACAGTCACGTGTCCCTGGGACCCGGACACTGTGTCCACCATGTGCCCCAAAGCCGGGTCACTGTCAGGCTTCACGCACATGTCCTGAAGCCTGGACACGGCACCGGCAGTGTGACCCACAGCTCGTTCACAGACCACCTCGAAACCATTCCACCCGAACCCACACTGTGCACCTGTCACCCACGGGATTGAGACCGTGGACACTAGCCGAACTATGTGTCCATCGGATCCTACCCACACCTCACTGCCACACTCATGCCGCCGCCCTAGACACGGGCCAAACATTGTGTCTGCCCGGTTGTCCTCGATTTTGGGCACGAACATGTCTAGAGGCCGTGGACATAGGCCGGACATCGTGTCAACGAGGCACTCCCGAAATTCTGTGCCCGAACGTGCCCAGGAGTCATGAACACGGACCTGACCACGTGTCCACGAGACTCGTAACCAACTTCGGGATAGCGTATGTCCAGTGGCCATGGCACAGGCTGAGCCATGTGTCCACGCAGCCTTTTCACAATCCCTGTCACAGCCAACTCATCGGCCACTTGGCCGCCACATCCCAACACTGTTCACAGCAACCAATACACCATCGTAATCGTTGTCTCGAGCCGCACCTCATCAAGTCGCTCAAACCTCAGCCAACATCCAATCTTGCTGGTTTGTTGTAATAATAAGTCTTCGCGGAGTTTAATTTCTTGTTTCTTCTATTGGATTTATCTATGTTAGTGCAAGTCTTTAATTATGATGCACTCCTAAGCGTAGATTCATAATAAGCCAGTGTGCACCCCACCTTAGCTAAGTAATCTAATTTAAGGTTAGAGTTATATGATTAGTAGTTAAATACTAATAGCTAAATATTAGGAAGTAAGTAAATACTTAGATAGCAGCCGTAAGCATCCTACCATGCATTCACCCATGCAATGGCACATATTAGTGCATGTACTACTTGCTAGCATTAGTAGTTTAATTATATAAATTACACTAGGTAATTAATTGTTGATCACTTAGGATGACCCACCGATATGTAAATAAATTAAATAATTAACAATGACAATATGCCCATCACCGCACCATAGTTAACGTCATCTGCTTAATGTAGTAGTTTAGATGTAATTGTGGAATCAAATACTTAGTCACTAGGAAGCACGTGCAACACATCAGCATACGCTAGTGCACGTGCCGCTTATTAGCATTAATGGTATAACTACAAGAAGAACTCAGTAGATAATTATTAGTCACTCAATAATAATTAAGATCAGCACACTAACCAAGTTAACTCTATATAAACTAGATAAAACTAGAATATTACTAAATACTAGATTTCCTACCTTTATGTTAGGAATTAACTAAATATAGCACCTATAGGCATTTTGCCCTGCATCTGCATGCATTAGGGCATGAGAGACACCTTAGCTTTAGTAATTTATCTATAAAATAAAAGCAAGTAATTAGTCCTTAGTCATTAGGAAGAAATTGCATATTAGGAACCAAAGTAATTAATCTTTTAATCACAATAGGCTTCTTGCATGCTATATTTAAATAAGTATTAGATGGCGTCTATATGCATTTTACCTGCAGTAGTGCACAAAAGCGCGAGTGAACCATACCAATTTAGCTATAAGTCTACAATCTTATAATAAATCTCTACACACTAGAGGTTACATACTAGAAACTAGATAGCTAAATGGTACACTATGCATCCACGTGATCACTTGAACACTAGCCAAATGTAGCTTAAAATGAACTAGAAGCTAAAGCACTTACTGTTAATATTAGTCATTAAGCTGAGGTCTACATAAGGTGACGCACTATGCACCATGCGAATGCCCTAAGTTCTCAATATAGGGCATTCGTGCTATTCACAGAACTACACGTGCACATGCCTTACCGTTAACCATACTAGTAGGTCTAGCCACTCAACGTAATAACTACCCACCATAGGAAACCTAGTACACTCTCCATAAGCTGCACTAGGCATATCAACCACCGCATCATGCATGAATTGCACTAGTTTTTCCTCGCGGAGTTTAATTGGTTCTTATTAGGAGTTCTTTGGATTTTATCGATTCTTCTCGATTGTTTCTTTCACAGTAGTTTTATTAGGCTTTTTCTTCACGTAGATACCGCTTAGTGTAAGTTTCGAGAGGAGCCAGAAGGACTACGTGCGAAGAGAAGCACGAAGATTTGGACGCGAAGCCAAAGACTGAAGACTAGGATCTTAAAGAAGAAGCCCCCGACCGCAAGCTCCGAAGATTAGGAGTTTGCAGGCAAGTTCTAACCCCTTGAGCATATTGAACCTATATTTTGCTAATGCTCTAGTGCCTATCTTTTCTGTTATGCATAATATTTTGATTTATAACATTGTATTAGTTATAATCCTAATTGATTGATTGTTATACTGATATTAGTGTCGGTTACTAGACATTAATATTAAATACCATGATTACCCGTTGACGACACCCTCCTTGTTAACCATAGCATACCATCGTTAAAATACTTTAACGAATGGAAAGTTGCCTTGTTATTAGAATGCTTAGGAACCCTCTTACGATGTTTTACATCACCGCACCATACACCAATTATTTACGAATGGTGGTGTGAATAAAATAAAATAGGATGGGATTAGTACAACTGGTGCTAGGTGAAGATGGGTGATTCTGGTCGTGGGGTGGGTCTCACAAGAGGTGATGGTGATAGGTTGCGCGGTGGCGGCCGGCGATCGGGGAGCGGGCGCCGGCGCTGAGGCCCAACGAGTTGATCTCCTTCATCAACTTCCATCAGCGTGGGCTAGCGCTGCCCAGCTCCAACTTCTTTCGCGGGCTGCTGGCCTACTACTACGGCGTCCGCCTCCACCACCTCAACCCGAACGGGGTGCTGCAGATCTCCGTCTTTGTCATGCTTTGCGAGGCATACCTCAGCATCGATCCGCACTTCAACTTGTGGAGGTACTTCTTCTGTGTCTCGCAACAGAAGGAGGGCAACGCTATCTGAGCGTTGGAGGCGCCGGATTTGCCTCCGCAACAACCGAGCGTCGGAGTACTTCGACGTTCCGCTGAAGAAGTCATTGAAGGGGTGGCACGGGGTTGGTTCTACCTCGACAGTGCCACCCCCAGCCTGTCGCCATTCAGCGATGAGCTCGTCCAAGTCTTGGACACGGGGGCGCGAGGCTCATCGCCGAAGAGAAAGAAGAACTGGACCCGCTGCTCCGTCGGATCGAGGAGCTCTAGGAAGATGGCTTGAATGGCATCAAGCTCGTCGCAACCTTCGTCAAGTGCCGTGTCCATCCTCTCCACCTGCGTCCTCGACTCTTGTGCGACTACATAGGCCGGTTCGACGGCATGCGGGAGATGATCCGGTTCGAGCTATCGGTGGACAGGGCATGATTATGCGGCCGGGCTGGATCCTGGAGGGCGACGTGGTGACCGAGATGGCCGGCGGACCGGCCCCTCTAGATGTGGGGCACCAGGCAGGAAGACTGGTGAGTCGCATCACCTTCCTTCTGTTGATCGTTGAGATAGTGTAGCATAGTCGTCGTAGTCTTAGGCTTGCGTATGTGATTGTCGTAGGAGGGTATCCCGCCGTCGCACGCGCCGACTCCTATCGTGGTCGTGGCTGTGGGTCCAGCTGCTCCAAGCGCTGAGCCGGCAGCCCAAGGTGCGGAGCAGGTTGCTCTAGGCGCTGAGCCTGTGGCCCCGAGCGCTGGGCCGGCTGCTCCGAGCTAAACCGCTGGGCCGGCTGCTCCGACCCTTTCGTCGGTCGGGTCAGGGTGGTTGCCCCTGTCCCTGCTGCTGCTGCCCCTGCCGTAGCAGGGCCTTCTGCCGGCATCGCGCTGGACAACTCATTTCGGACGACGTGCCGCTAAACGAGCGCATTCACTGCCAGAGGGAGTGGGACGACGTAGCCGAGCCCTCTTCGAAGAGGACGAGGATGGGGGTGGTCGAGATCTCCGCCGACCCCCAGGCGCCCACAGTCGCCGTCACTACAGGGCCAAGGATTGGACAGTCGGCGTCGAGCCGGGGCCTCCCGTTCCCAGTCCGAGTATCGCGAGCATAAGTCCCTGCATTTTTAGTTAAGTTTGTCTTACTGCCGGTTATGTCGTGATCGTGCTTGTTTGTTCGTGCAGTTCCCCGTCTTCGATTGCTGCGACGCAGGCCCATGCGGCGGGCTCTGCGTCCGAGGGGGAGACCGCAACCATCGGGTCGACACAGTCCGTTGTGCATTCGTCATCGTCGTCTGCGCGAAGTGCGGTGGCTGTTGAGCCCGCAGTTGGTGGAGCCGCACTGCCACTGCCCGAGCCAATACCTGAGGAGGGGGAAGAAGCGGGTGAAGAGAGCACTTCCCCTTCCCCGGATGCAGAGGCCAGGAACGGTGAAGTCTAGCCCCCGGGTGATGATGCCCGGGAAGTCCAAGTGCAACCCCCGAGCACGGACGCCGGGGAAGTTCAAGTGCAGCCCTCGAGTGCTGATGCCGAGGCCGCGGATGTTGATGTCGGGGAAGTGCAGGTGCAGCGCCCAAGCATCAATGCCGGAGCGGGTGGAGCTTAGCCCCTGAGCGCAAGTGTCGGGGTGGTCCAAGAGCTGGGATCGTCTCCCGCCGTGGGGGTTAAGGAGCCGACGCCGCCATCATCGCTAGCGTCTGTTGCTGGTGAGTCAGAGGTGCAGGTGCAGTCTCCGGCCCTCGCTCTAGCGGGGTCGGACGAGCCAAAACTTCCCCAAGCCTCTGAAGGGCCGAAGCCGTAGGCGCAGAACTTGGTGGAGTCGGTCGCCGCCGCAAAGGGGTCGACGGGGCCGGTGCTGCCCAAGGCGACGGAAGTTACGAGGGAGCCGACGCCGCCGATCATCATGGACCAGCAGCGGGTCTAATTCCTGCTCCTGTTTCCTCAGATGAGGCAGTCAGAGAGGCCTGGGCCCACCTCGATAGCCAAGCATCGGTAGTGAGTCACCTTGATGTTGAGGCTCTCTCAGGCCTCAGTGGCTCGTCGGAGTATATGTCTGAGTGTCGGGACCTCTTTTAGATCCCTAGCAGTGCCGGGTAAGTTAAAATTTCTGTTGAGTTGGTTTTTACGAACCTTAGTTTGTTGCGATGTTGAGTGAAGGGTCTTATGCAGGAGACTCTCCATCAAGCGGCGGGTCGCCCCTTGCAAGAGCCTCTCCAGGCTGAGGTCGACGCGCTGCGCAAAGAGTTGGGGAAGACTCGTGCCGACTTCGAGGAGGCCAGGAAGGTTGCTGCTGACCAGCACCGAACTGCTGAGGCGACCGAACTCAGCTCCCAGATCTCCTTCGAGCAAGGCATCGAGACCCAGAAGGAGGCGGCCCGGCTTCGCACGGAGAAGTCCAAGCTCTCGGAGGAGCTCGCGTCCTTTAGCTCGTTTGGTCGGTCAGCGTATTGAGATTCACCGCGTCATGCAGAGTTCAAGCAGTAGATCGACCGGCAGACTGTGGAAATGGAGGAGCTGCGGAACCAAACGCGCGCCGCCGAGGGTACTCGTGAGTTGAACAAAGGCGCCCTCGCTCGATCCGAGGAGTTCTGCCGCCTTGCCTGGGAGGGCCGAGATGCCTCGAATGCACGTGTTGCGGTGGCCGACGACGAGGTAAAGGAGCTCTCGACAGATTTGGCAGGGCTGAGGGAGTCTTCGGCTGCCACCTAGGCGCCGGGGCGGGAGGCCTATGAGACGGGGGTGGCCCAGCTTCGACGGGAGCTGGCAGAGGAACGCGCTGCAGCCGAAACTGTGAGGAAGGATCGGGATGGTAAGCACTTTGCTCGTTGAGTTTTGGGGGTCGGACCCTTAGTGCTGTGCTAGATGTAGATGCAGTCGGCGAGTTCCGAACGTTGCACAGGGGAGTTCGTTCCTTGCTGCGCCAAGTCTTCCTCGACGCTCGCGAGGGCTCCATTGCCACAGATCACGCAGTCCGGGTGCTGCATCTGCTCTCGGGGCTCATCAGCTCCGAGCTGGTGGTGGTGCTGCGTGATGGAGCGTCACTGACCCTGGCACACACTCGGTCGCACTGTCCCGATGCCGACCTCTGGCGCATCTCCGAAGGATTCACCGCTGGGACGTCGGAGGCGGAGATGCTGTGGCTGCACGACGAAGTGAAGCCCCAAGCTCAGAATATCATCTCCGACTATCACTAGAGGCAGAACTTCCATCGAGAGCGCTTCGGGCACTTGCCTCCTCGCGTGTAGTTATCTCTGCTGTTAGGAACTTGTCTGTCAATAATTTCCTGCAAAACAATATGAACTTTCGTGTTCGTTTTTATGCGAATTGCTGTTTCTGACCCCTTCAGTGCATCACACTTAGCGTTTTTCGTAATCCGTTGGGCGTTGATTGAGCGAATGGGTCGGGTATAGCTCGTAGGGTCGAGTGTCAGGCTCGATACAGCCGTAGAGCGTTACCAACGCCGGGTCCTCAATCGTTAGCCGCGAGGAAAAACTTAAACAAAAGTGCTAATTGTCCACTTTGGCATGTCTGAGGGTCACCCATGAGCTGGGCACGGGTCGAGGGGTCGGTCTCCGAAGAAATGGAAGAAAGGCACGGAGCCTTAGGGTTGACGAGGCGCAGAGCCTTGACGAAAAGCGAGGCATGGAGCCTTAGTGAAAAATGAGGCACGGAGCCTTGGAGAAAAACGAGAAGGGCGGACGATCCGACCCTTAGACAGGGACACTAAGAGTAGCCCTCGGGCGGTGATGGGTGGGGGGGCAGGCGATGCTTCGCCGTCCAACGTAGTTAGGTAAATAAAAATGAGATGTGCACAAAAAAGTTAGCTGATTTTATTATGTGTGGGCTAGCTCCCTGCCGTCTTTGGTCGCCAGTTTGTAGACGGCGGGCCTTAGGACTCGTTTGATTACATACAGTCCCTCGCAGGGTGGAGACAACTTGTGATGGTTGATCTTGTCCTGCACCCTCTTGAGCACAAGGTCTCCGATGTTGAAGGCCCAACCCTTGACGCGTCGAGCGTGTAGTCATTGTAAGCTCTATTGGTACTTGGCCGATCGTAGGATCACCACGTCGCGTGCCTTCTCTAGCTGGTCCAAGGCATCTTGCCACGCCGCTTCCGACCTTTCTTCGTCGTAGGCTCGGACCCTCGGGGAGTCGTAGTCGAGATCAGTCGACAGAACAGCTTCCGCTCTGAAGGTCATGAAGAAGGGGGTAAACCCCCTGTTGGGGGTCATTCGTAGTCCCCACAACACAAACGGGAGTTCCTTGACCCACCGCCCAGTCGCCTGCCTGACTTAATCGTAGATCCGAGGCTTCAATCCTTAGAGCACCATCCCATTGACGCGCTCAACCTGACCGTTGGTCCTCGGATGGGCCACGAAAGCGAAGTCGAGTCAGATGTGGTACTCTTCATAGAATTCCTGAAAGATGTGGCCGGTAAACTGTGTACTGTTGTCGGTGATGACAGAGTGCGGGACTCCAAAATGGCAGATGATGTCGCAGATGAACTCGACGGCTCGGGCGAAGCTGATGCAGGGGACCGGCATGGCCTCGATCCACTTGGTGAACTTGTCAACAGTGATGAAGAGGTAGGTAAAGCCCCCAGGTGCTGGTCGGAAAGGCCCAAAGATGTCGAACCCCTAGACTGCAAAGGGCCAAGTGATTCGAATTGTCTGGAGTTCTTGGGCCGACAGATGCGTCTGTTGGGCGTAAAACTGACAGCTTCTGCAGGTGCGAACAAGCTTCTCGGTGTTAGAGAACGCCGTGGGCCAATAGAACCCCTGGCGGGCCTTGTTGGTGTCGGCTTTGGTTTCTCGGTGATGACGTAGGTTTTGGCTCGGCGTGAGACCCGTCGGGCCTTGTTGGTGTCGGCTGGAAGAGTGCCGTCTTAGAGAAAAGCGAAGATGTCCTGTGACCAGTCAGGGATGACGGCCATAACCTCTGCCCTGGGGGTCAGAGCTTGCTCGCCGACTGTCGCCTCGAGCTGGGGGTCGACGGCATCGTCTTTGAGCTTGATTGTTGGCTTGGAGAGGACTTCGAGGAAGGATCCCACCCCGAGGCTATTCTAGCTAGGGTGTCGTCTGCTTCGTTGTCGCGGCGTAGAATGTGATGGAGCTCGAGCCTATCAAACTTGTCTTCGAGCTTGTGAACTTCCTGGCAGTAAGCCTCCATCTTGGGGTGTTGGCAGCTTGATATCTGCATGACTTGGTTCACAACGAGCTTGAAGTCGCCCTTGACATGGAGCCGTCGAACACCAAGCGTTATGTCCATTCAGAGGCCATGGAGTAGAGCTTTGTACTCGGCGGCGTTGTTGGAGGCAGAGAAATGAATCTGCAAGACATATCGGAACATGTCTCCCTTGGGGGAGATGAGGACAACACCAGCCTCCGAGCCTCTCAGCCTATAGGAGCCATCGAAGAACATGGTCCAGTGCTCAAAGTCGGTGGGGGCTGGCAGCTCTTGAGCTTCGGTCCACTCGGCAATGAAGTCGGTGAAGGTCTGTGATTTGATGGCTTGTCGAGACACATAGGTGATGTTATGGCCCATGAGCTCCATAGCCCATGTGGAGATACGCTCGACCACGTCTTTGCCGTTGATGATTTCCTCAAGCGAGAAACTCGTCACCACTCGGATAGAGTGGCTGTTGAAGTAGTGGCGGAGCATGCGGCTGGTGATGAGGACGACATAGAGCAGCTTCTCTACCTAGATGGAGCGAGTCTCGGCATCGGTCAATACCTCACTGATGAAGTAGACGGGCCGCTGGACCTTCGAGGCCCGAACATCTTCTGACCGCTCGATGATGAGGGCGGTACTGACAACCTTTGCAGTCGCGGAGATGTAGAGGAGCAGTGGCTCACCTGGGGTCAGAGAGGTTAGGACCAGCGGGATAGACAGGATGGTCTTGAGTTGGTCGAATGCTTCCTAGGCCTCGACGGTCCAGGTGAAGCGATCGGACATTCGAAAGAGTCAGTAAAATGGCATAGCCTTTGCACCCAGTCGAGAGATAAAACGGCTGAGTGCCACCAAACATCCAGTGAGCTTCTGTACCCCCTTGACATTGTTGATGGGCTCGAGGTTGCGGATGGCAGCGATCTTCTCGAGGTTGGCCTCGATGCCGCGTTCTAAGATGACAAACCCAAGAAGCTTGCCAGAGGGGACGCCGAAGACACTTCTTAGGGTCGAGCTTGATGCGGAACTTTCAGAGTTTGGCGATAGTCTCCTTTAGATCTTCAATGCGGTTGGCAGCTTGCCGAGTCTTGATGACGATGTCGTCGACGTAGACCTCTAGATTCCGACCTAGTTGGTCATGGAAGCACTTCTGCATGCAGCGCTGATACGTGGCGTCAGCATTCTTGAGGCCGAATGGCATGGTGACGTAGCGGAACGGCGTGATAAAAGACGTAGCCGACTTGTCGGAGCCGCACATGGATATTTGATGGTACCCGAGTACGCATCAAGAAAACTAAGCGTTTCGCAGCCGACGGTGGAGTCGACCACCTGATCTATGCGCGGCAAAGGACACGAATCCTTTGGGCATGCTTTGTTGGGACTCGTGTAATCAACGCACATTCTCTATTTTCTATTCTTCTTTTTAACCATTACAGGGTTGGCCAGCCACTCAGGGTGGTAGACCTCTTGGATGAACTTAGCATCTAGCTGCTTGGTGATTTCCTCTCCAATGGCGCGGCGCTTCTCGTCGTCGAAGCCTCGGAGATGTTGCTTCACCAGTCGGGATGCCCAGCATATCGGATGGTGCTCAGGTAAAGACATCTCGATTCCGAACGAAGAAGTTGACGAGTGCGCTTTTCTATTTTTTTGAAAGCGTTGTCCAGAGCCTGGCCTTCTTGGTCGGATCGGCGTTGTCGAGGATGATCTCCTTGGAGTCGTCGGCTGGTTTGAAGGACGTAGAGGTTGAAGGCTTGGAGTCGAGGGTCTCGGCCAACACGTTGGAGTTGCGGATCTCCTCGAATTGGGCCGACCCCGTGAGGGCAACGGCCAGCCCATAGATTTCTTGCTAGCAGGCAAGAGCATGCTTGAAGTGGGACATTACAGTGATGATACCCATGGGCCTCAGCATCTTGAGCTTAAGGTAGATGTAGTTGGGGACGGTCATGAACTTGGTGTAGGCTGGTCGGCCGAGATGGCGTGACAGGCGTCGAAGAAATTGACCACTTCGAAGGTGAGCTTTTCTATCCTAAAGTTTTCACGGTCGCCGAAGGTGACTGACAAGGTAATCAGACTCAGAGGCATTGCGCTGCCCCCGGGGATGACGCCATGGAAAAGAACATGACTCAGACGGAGGTCGGACTCCGAGAGCCTCATGGTCTTGAAGATGTCAATGTAGAGGATGTTGAGGGCACTGCCGCCGTCCATGAAAACCTTTGTCAAGCGCGTGGTGCCGATGATCGGGTCGAGCACCAGGGGCAGGCGCCCCGGTTGAGGGATGTAGTCGGAGTGGTCAGACCTATCGAAAGTGATCGGGGCCTTCGACCACTTGAGGTAGGTTGTAACGACTAAGTTTTCACTTACCTTTCGATAAGTCCCGATCTCACGTGACATTGCCAATCTCAGGTGTTTGGCAATCACGATTTCACAAACGATCAATCTAGAAACCATAACAGAAATATTTAAACAAGAAACAAATTAGAAAATAGTAGATCAGAGTGAAATTATTAGAATAAAATCCTCCAAAGGGGTCCATCGGCACGCAGGCCGGAAATATCTCAGAGCAGATATATCACTATCGTGAATCCAACAAAAACAATAGCGGAAGCATCAACATGGCAGCGGTAGCGGACCTCCTCCACACAGGCTAGCTCGAGCGCAGGAGCGGACGTCACGGACCGTCAGAGACGTAGTCGAAGTCGAAGCTGAGAGTATCCTCTGAAAACTACAAATTAGAAAGCCGTGAGTACGAATACTCAGCAAACCGCGCACTACCTAACAACAATGTATGCATGCAAATAGTTTCAAGGGTAAAGGCATGGCTCAAGTGCTAAATGCAAATATAATACATTTATTTTATTTAAAGTATTCAAGAAAGCTTTATTTTCAAAGTTGTCAAATTTTATTATCTTGCCCCGTAGAGATCTCCGTTATCTCGGACGGGAGTTCATTTTAATGCCGATGTAATCTCCACACTCGGCCACAGCTCAAAGGCCGGAGTCAAAAACATTTGGAAAAGGAGAGGAGGAAGAAAAACAAAACTACTCAACGAGGAGCACAACTCAGGGGGGTGTCCTTCCAAAAGGACGTGGCAATGCGCATCGACTAAAACTCTGCAGAGGTTATGCATCTGGACCCACGAGAAGCGTCATCGGGAACTACCGTCGTAGTCCCGACAAACACACAAGACCCGTCCACAAGCTTTAATTGGCGTCATCCGTCCTCCAGGATAGGGATTCCAAAAGCCTACGCAATCAGGTCCTAGAGTTGTGAAGAGCCTACCACTGATCAGGTGGGGTATCTCGATCTCATGTGGAGAGTCAAAGCTCTACACCACACTAACAATACACCGCTAACCCACGGGTAAACAACCAGTCTCAGCAAGCTTCAAGATCAAGCTAACTGCCCATACAGGGTAACGTGGTGTGCATGGTTGTCAACTGAGCGTACAAGGCTCGAAGGACTCGGTCCTTAATTGCCGGGGCAGGCACCATCTCCAACCTCAACGCCAACAACAAGTCTCACGGAAAGATCCCAGCCCGAATCTTCCTGTTGTACCCGCAACAGGTACGCCCACAGAGACTTCCCAAAAGTCCCTTAGCTCCTCGTACTCCAATCTGCCCCCGCTAAATAGTTATGTATAGTTATTTACAATACTCACACATTTGAAGCACAGTTCCAAAAGCATTTAACACAAATTCCATTTTATAGTGATAGGTGTGAGATGAAAATAAATGCGACTAAGCATGGCTAAGCATAAAAGTAAAACTAATGTACTAAATCAATCCTAGGGTTGATTTTTTTGGAACAGTAAATATGCACGGCTTAGGAATGTTGCTAGCACATTTTAAAATAGTTGACATGTAAATTAAGGTTGCAAACAAAACATGCAGTTTAAAATGCTGGGAACGAAGTGATCAAGGAACGCGGCTTGTCTGGCAAATCGGGATCAAAGTCGAGATCCGGATCGTCGAACTGAGCTGGCTCGCAGAACTCCTCCTCGAGAACAGCAGCTAATCACAACACGAACAAGAAGGATTAGACACTAATTATGCGACAAAGAATAGAACTGAAATTTGAATATAAATCGAAATTACTAGATTAAACGCGCGCAAAACGTTTCCCAGAACAACCCTGCACGACAATCGCGATGAGACAAATTAACGGACCAATTTTGGGATTAATCGGAGATCTAACGGGATTCCCGAAAATTGTAGATAATCGAGATCACAAGGATTTAAATTAATTGCAGAATAATTAATCACAGATTAAAATAGCAATTAATCTAACAATTAATCGGAACGGAAAATGAATTTAAGAGAAGGGAAATTGTTCTCACCGAGATCTGAAATTCGGAGACGAAACCTCGGAGATCGGAACTCCAAACTCGTACCGGAGAATCGGAGACGAACGATGGAGACGTGCAGAGCTGTGACCGGAGGACGCGCGCAAGACAGAAATCCAACGCGGCAAAGCTCTGCTTGAACCGGAGGTCAAAGGAGTGCAGTGCTCTGACAAATTGGCAGGAACCGAAGACCGAGCAGACGGCAGGGTCAATCACGCGGGGACTGAAATCGAGGAATCCGGAGATGGCGTCACGCGAAAGACTCGGTGATTCGGTGTGGAGATCGAAGCGAGATGACGCGGCTCGGCACGGTGCTGGAAATCGACGGAGGCAGTGGAGACGGCGTGCGGAGGACAGCTCACGCGGCGGGGTGGCGACTGACGACTCGACGTGAGGAACGAGGCGAACGGGCGACGCGGTCGGGCGACAGCGATGGCTCTGGCTGACGCGGTGACGACGTCGGATTGGAGGGAAGCGATGACGTCGGGCGGTTCGGCGACGCAGGAGACTGCAGCGGCGACGGGATCGAGGACGGCTCGCGTGGCAGGGAAAACGGAGAGCGGCGGCGCGAGGGAGGTGCGGTTGCCAGAAAATTGGGCTTGCGGTGGAAGAAAGGAAAAAGGGGAAAGAAAAATGAGGTGAAGATAGGGTTATGGTTAGAGGGTATTTATAGGAGGGTGAAAAAAAATGAAGGGTTAGAAATTAATCTGGGATTTAATTAGAAATTGCAAAATAATTAAAAAGGCTGAAGAGATTAATTAGGAGAAAATATTTAGAGACCCGAAAATTAATTTGAGAAATTCCGGAAAATAATTTTAGTCAAACGTAAAAATTACACGGACTAAATTATTCCGGCACTGGATCAATTTAGATAAAATGATTGCGGATTGGACGGAAAGAAATTCGGAACGAATGATTTTGAACGGAACGAAATATTGGAACAGACATTTTAATCGGAATAGAATTCGGGGAACACGCCACTTTATTAATTCAAAAATTCGGGATGTTACATAGGTGGGCACAACGGGGTCAAGTGAGATTGACCTCCTGCCATTTCTGCTTCTGGTGACGCTATGACTCATAAGCCACTGGCCGACCAAAGATAATCAGGCAGTCCTCTGGCTCGGGGAAGGCATTGTCAGCGTTGTCCTTGGCTTCCTTCACCGGAGGGTCGGGATTTTGAGGTTGGCGGGAGTCGGGTCAGAAATGACCTCTGTAGAACGCTCGCATTAGGTGGTAGTCTTGCAAGGTGTGCTTGACGGGGGTCGTGTGGTTGGTGGAGGCCTTGTTGAGCATCTTTTCGAAGTGGTTGTTGTGGTTGACCGGCCTCTTTGCTTGGGGTCGGGGCTGTCGCTCGTTGACGCCCACAAACTCTTCATCGTGCTAGCGGTTCCTCTGCTTCTTGTTGCTCGAGCAGCCCCCCCCCCCCGTTCGGTCACCCCTACGGTCGAAATGCCGGTTGGACGATTGTCATTCTTGCGGTCAGCCTTGGAATTGTCCTTGTCCTTGGTCCAATCCCGGTCGAAGTTGGTCTGGACGGCCTCCTCTCCGATGGCGAATGTGGTGGCGATGTCGAGAAGAGCGCGCGCCGTCCGAGGGTTTTACATCCCAGCTTGTGGATGAGCGCCTTGGATGTCGTGCCGCAGGTGAAGGCGTTGATGACGTCGGCATCGCTCACGTCGGGCAGCTCGTTTCACTTGTGCGAAAAACGCTTGATGTATTCACAGAGCGATTCATCGGGGTTCTGCTTGCAGTTCTACAGATCTCAGGAGTTACCCGGACGCGTGTAGCTCCCTTAGAAGCTGCCGATGAAGGCCCGACGGAGGTCAGACCAGTCACGGATGCTGCCCTCGGGAAGGTGCTTGAGCCACCCCCTAGACAAGTCAGACAAGAAGAGTGGCAGGTACTGGATAGCGAACAGGTCGTCCGCACCCCCAGCTCTGCATGCAAGACGATAATCCTCAAGCCAGTGAGCAGGGTTGGTCTCACCAGTGTATCTGACGATGTTTATCGGAGTGCGGAATCTTTGCGGAGAGGGTGCTCTCTGGATCTGGGACCCGAACGCCTGAGGCCCGACCTCGTCTGGGCTGAGGCTCCAAATGTGGTCGTAGCTACGCCGACGGCCGCGACGGTCGAGAGATCGTTCCCGCCTGGACTTGGTGTAGCGCTCGCTCCTGGCTAGCTTCCGCGCGTCGATCATGTGACGAGCGTCACGATGCTCTCTGAGGCGTCAGTGAACATTGCTAGCCGGTGCATAGGGATCTCGTGCCTCGGCTCGACCGCGACGACTGTCGCGGGCCGGACATCGTCGGTCGGCGCTTGGTCGGTGAGAACTGTGCGCCTCAGAGTGTGTCGAAGCGATGGTTCAAGGTGTTGAAGCGCGCCGTTGAGATAGACACATAGATGATCGTAGATCTTCTTAAGCATGAGGTTGTCGGGCGTGGCGGACTCATGGAGGACATAAGCCGCCGCCGCTAGGTTCTCGTATGGCGTGTCGAAGATGGGCGTACCGCCGTCTATTATCTGCTGATAAGTGGAATGAGCCCGGGCTTGGACGTCACCGCTCGTAGCAGCGGCACCCTTAACCTGAGCATCACCCCCGGCAGCAGATTTGCGTCCGAGGGCATATTCGACGATGGAAAGAGTGAGACAATGTGGAGAAGGGTCGTCGTCGAGGCCTTTGCCGGGAGTAGGATTCTTCGCGGCCTTGGGAGCATTGAGCATGAAACACTCCCGGGCCGGGTCATGGCCTAGCACATCGTCAGGCAGACGACGACGAGGCAAATGTCACGGAGGCAAGTACCGCTTGCGCGGAGCCTGAAGACGAAGCTCGCCGCCGTTGTCGGCAACGAAATCCAGGCTCCCAAAACGGAAGGCCTGGCCGACAGCGAAAACGAGGATGTTCCACGATCGATCGTCACGAGCGATGGCAACCGCAAAACTCTCAAAATTCAGGCGAGAGATCGAAATCTCTCCCAACAAGGCAAAAATCGAAGCCATCGAAAAGCAAAGCGAAAATGCACCACAAAACCCCCTTTCTGACGCGCCAACTGTGGTGTTCTGATCACTAGCACAGTAAAATTTACGTAATCGAAGAGAGCATCGGTGCGCTTTTCATATTCTAAATGGCCTAGTCTACAAAAGACTCGAGAGTTAACCTGGTTCAGGCCGCCG
Organism: Zoysia japonica; assembly: GCA_001602275.1. Taxonomy (NCBI): domain Eukaryota; kingdom Viridiplantae; phylum Streptophyta; class Magnoliopsida; order Poales; family Poaceae; genus Zoysia; species Zoysia japonica. Next base: position 26,087 of record BCLF01000289.1, read on the forward strand.
GCGAGGCGTAATACCCTACGTCCAGGGCGAGAGAGATCAAATCGTATGAACTCAAAAACACGAGTACAATGGCGAAAGGGTCTTGATTCGATCCAAGATCCCTAGCACGTGTGGCATAACCCGTGAACTAGCGTCCCTGATCGAAGGACGCCGACCATCTGCTCTAGCACGCGTTACAGTGAAATGGCTTGAATCTAACTTGGCATAACCCGTGAACTAGCGTCTCTGGTGTCTTCTTTATATAGGGCCGAACCAGGGTTACATGGCTTGGCACCTACGGAATCGAGTGACCCCCTGACAGGTGGGGCCACGGTCTTCGGTGGGTTTGATCCTCTGGCGCCCGCTGGCGCTGGAGCAAATGGTCGGCGTCCTTCGATCGTCCTTCTGTCCACCGAGGGGGGGGACAAAAGTTACTTTACTGTTTGGCTTTACCGTCCGGCGGGCAACTTTTCCTCCTGTCGGATTGCTTTACATGCTTCTGGAATGCTTTACCGCCCCAGCCTGGTTACTTTGCCGTCTTCTGAGCTGCTTTTCTTCCTGCTGTACGTTGTCAGAAATCTCTTTGTCCGTCAGTCATGGCCGTTGGAGCGGTGGCCGGCCCTCGGGCGGGCGGTCAAGTCTTGTCGTCATCCAGTCTCGGCCTTCAGGGGTTGAGACTGCGTTGGTGATTCTGGCGCAGGTGCTGAAAGCGGTCGGCTCGAGTTTCTCGACCTCTGGGGGCGGGTTGTCGTCTTTGATTTGGTTAAGTCCTTCGTAGGCCATTGATGGGCCATGGGCCTTTGTTCGGAGATGGGCCTTCTCGTAGAGGCCGGATCCGTAAGTACCCGAGGTATACTATCCCGACACTTTTATTATATAGCTTGCCGTACTGAGTTGCAAGTTTGTAGAGTGATTAGTGATTCCTTATTTCACTCTTTATTACATGTGTATAGTGATCACATAGGCTTATGGATTATTATTGTTTGTTGATTGGTACAGATTCTTTCTTTTGCTTTCATGAATACAACTGTACATTTGTATTTTTCTATTATTATTGTTTCTTTTTTGTCTGATAGGGTTGATCCTTTGTGCTGCAGAGTTCATATAGTTGCCTACGTTTTCAGGCTTACCACCAGTATCCTTCTCGCTATTATAACACGAGCCCTATGTTTCAAGATGCATTCCTTGCATATGGATTTGAGTATTTAACACTTGGTATTTTGCAGATAATTTATAATCACATTGGCTAATTATTTCAGTTGTATATATACAAGGATTAGCACCAGCCTCCATCTATCCAAGTACCATTATTTCCCATCTTTAGTGTTGGTTTACTTTAACTTTTGACTCTAAATTTACATACTGGTAATCAAATCATCTTACTAAACTGACATTTTGTTATCCAGATGCTGGGTTCAATAGAGTTGAGAATGTTGTGAGGACCCTATTTCTGAATCTGATGGTTCTGCAATCGGTATATGAGTGCTATAAACTGAACCTTAATTGTCATTCATTAACATAGCTCACTCTGAATAAGCTTTGAAGCTCATTGAATACTGTTTCTTAGCAAGGAGCGGGGCTTGCTGGTGCAGACATCCAAGAAGTTTTCTTGCGAGATGCAGAAGCTGGCCAAAAATTCCCTATTTAGTATAATATTAGGATACTTTCTTAATTTCCATGTTGCCCCTATGGAGCTAACTCTTATATCCTGATCCTTTTTAAAAAAAAAATGTTTTTCCTTATTTTTAAGTGCATTGACATCCATTTGCTAATTCTTTTGCTCCGACCTGTAGGCAAAATGAGTATGTTTGCAGGACAATTTCAATGTGTACTGTAGAGCAACACCTTTGCTGGACTTACCGGTTACCGCTACATATTGTTTCCTTCATTGCAGGTTTCTGGATTTCCATGTTGGCACAATGGAGGTAATTCTTATATCCTGATCCTGGTTTTCAAATTATGTTTTTGCTTATTTTAAATTGCATTGACACCTATTTGCTGATTCTTTAGTCTTGTATGCAGGCAAGAAGAGTTTGTTTGCTGGACAATTTTAGTGTGTATCGGAATGCAGAGCTCCACTCTTGCTGGAATTCTCGCTAGATAATTTCTCAGAATTAGTCAAGCATTTCTGCAGCATGTTCTGTTGTCGTTATGGGCAACATTCAGGTAAGCCATTGCATCATATTGAGGCAACATTCAGGTAGTAGTTTACGAATAAGAGATGTCATCATGGATTATATGGTCAGTTGTTAGTACGGGCATTGGATCGAGAGGAAGATCAAGGGAATGGCCACTGGTGGGTACAAATTTGTTCACCTGAATTCTGTTATGATTTTGATAATTAGCTCTACGTGATAGTTTCAAATATCCATTCTAACTATTAGTGGAGTACTTATATTTATGTATATTTGAATGCACGCTGGTGGCTACGTTACTGAAATAATTATGGTTTGTTGCATATTGTTACAGTATATTTTTTATTCTGACTTAATATATTTCTTTCTTGCTTCAGTCGGCAAAAGATGCAAAAGTACATAATGCTGCAGCTGCAGCTCCCAGTGATGGTCAACCGGTCACTAAGGAGGGAGAAGAGAAAGTAAAGATGCACACACATTCATACTGTTCATAATTCATTGGATTATGCTTAGGTTAGCTATTCTGACCATATGGAATTAAGATATTAAGTTTTGCACATTTATGCCTGTGAGCTCACCATTGGAAAAAAATGGCTCTGTTATATGGCTTCGCTAGCCAACTTTTCAAAATGATTATGGGTTCTATAATAAATCATCATCTAATCATCCATAAATTCCCGTGGCAACGCATTGGGGCATCATCTAGTTGAGTGGACGCGTATCACCGGGATTCTTCATGTCCGCTTACGTCTAAACTAATCCGTTCTCCGACCACCCCTCCTCCGCGGGCCAGTTTTTTCATCTTGCCGCCCACAGCCCTGCGAGCATTTGGTGGGCTACGTGGCTGTTTTTTTTTGTTTGCGCGTGAGTATATTTCTACCCCTTTGTTCACAATTATAAGTTATTCTAGCATTTAAATTTTGTTCCCTAATACATATCATTCTCGCTTTCAAATATATTTGTCTCTATTTTCAATACACTTTCTCTCTTCCCCGTGAATCTCTATCTCTACCTTTTTCCTCCTCATTTTCTATGCTTTGTACTTTTTCACTTTTTCTTTATTTCTATACCCAGTATTAGAATGACTTGTACTCCCTCCGTCCCAAATTACTTGTCATCCTAGAGTTTTCAAGCTTTCTATACTTGTCATCCTCCCTTCCCAATAACTCTCTATTCCTAATAGTACATCTCTATCTCTATCTCTCTCCTTATTTTCAATTCCACCTTTTTCACCTATCCTTAATTCATGTGCCCAAGCCTAGGATGACAAGTAATTCCGGACATAGGGAGTAATTGTGAACGGAGGGAGTATCTTTTTGTTTATTCTCTTGTTTATTTTTTAATTTACTGTCTTGTTTATTTTTTATTTTACTGTATTACTTATTTTTTTACTTTTTTATTATTTTCTCTTTTCTTTTTTTCTATTACTTAAGTCTGAACTAATTAACTTCTACTGTTGGAACAATTTATATTTATTACCAGAAATATATATTTGCTACT